>JAYKAV010000054.1:0-34879 GCA_035582835.1 Phoebastria nigripes | reverse complement strand
TTTTTTTAAAGCAAAGCTCAAATGTTTCTTCTAAGATACGTTTATTTACATCTTTTCTATCATCTAAGTATAGCCATTTGGTACTTCACAGGAACTCTCTAATCACCTCAGGGTTATAGAGAAAGGATGAGACATACAGCTTATTGCTTTAACAAAAAAGAAACCCAAAGTCCACGAAAGCCTTGTTGATATTTTGGGATCCCTTAGTTACTGTTCTCCCAGAGGAGACTTCATATTTGAAATTACAAAGTGCTTGTGCCACTATTGAATTTTCTTTTCAAGCAACGGTATAGCTTACTTCCCTTTTTAATTATATTCTTCAGAGCTCACGGGACCCAGAGGCACTTTTGACCGGGGTGCATTTAAAGTTGCACAGAGATTCACGAGTTCTAGCCCATTTCTGAGGGTTTTTGTTTTGAAACCTCTTCCTACTGGTTTAAGATAATCTTCAACTTATTTTGATGTTACGTATTTTCTTCACTGAAACACAAAGACCTTCAGTTTGGAAGAGAAGATTCATATTGCCCTCCGTATTGCCACAAAAGCAGGCAGCTGCTAGCAAGACCAGCATTGCCGACACGGCCACTGGAGCACGTTTCACTGTGGACCTGGGAAGCGTGGGGCAGCTGTGCTGCGCTGCTCCACTCTTACACATCACACTCGGGGCTTGTCCCAGGTAAGTGTGGGAGCTGCTTTATTTCCTTTTCATCCAGTGAGTCCCCAGGCAACCTTACACGCAGCTTACTCACTTTGCAGAAGTCTTTATCCCTTTTATATCCTGACAGATTTGCCGCCTTCTTCTCCATATATATCAAGTAGGGATTCGGGTGTGTCTTTAAGACCTACAATACAGAGTGCAATGTGAGCCCCGATCTGCCCTCTTCCCAGGCAACCTGTCCCAGCTAGCTCCTCCTCCTCTTCTTCCTCCTTTTTAAGTTAGGGTGGCATCTGGGATGGAGCCAGAAGGGAATAAGGACTACAATTAAACTTCACAGTTGGGAAAAGATGAGTCTTAGCACTTTTCCATTCCCTCCCTCCCACCCCCAAATCATTACTGAAATATTTTTTCTCATTCATTACTTTTGCACGTCAAGACTCACTGAACAGATATGCAACTGGGATGGCATCTTCTGAAAGGAAGCTGCAAATTCACATGCTTAGGCACATGAAAAGATCTGGCATCCAGACACCAAACTAATTGCCCTGTGACAACCAACTGGGACAACTTTGTACCTGTTTCCACGTAACCCTGACGTTTGGTTCTTGCTCAGGAACAAACAGAGAGATTACATTTTTCCAGCCAAAGCCTGGAGACCCCAGACTGAGTCCTGTTTTTTCTTTCTGAAAACCTATTCACAGTTCAACCTATATCACATTAAAATGAAAAGGCACTTAAGACAAAAGAAAACCACTCTTTTCTTCTAAACAAAGAACTAAGCACTGCCATGATTTATATTTCCTGCTCCCTTCCAGCATAAATATATCACTTGCATATGACTGAGAAAAATATTCCACCATTTTGCTGGATCAAGGAAGATAATTAACAGATGGATAGGCTACTGTCTATCTATGCATAATAACCTGTTACCGCTAAGGCTACCAAGTCAGCATTAAGTGTCCAAAACCAACAGATTGTCTGTGCATTCTTTACAATTCCCTATTGCCTCACAGAACCTGGACCTTCTCCGGCTGAGAGGTGACACAAGACCCACTGGAGAGCTCTGCTACAACCACCAACCTGATAACTACAGGATCCTCTGACAACTGTACCAGAAAAAGTCCCCCAAAGGATGCTCTATTTGCAAAGACAGTTATTCAGGAGAAGTTCCCTTCTGTTCAGGAACAGRGTATCCACATAACTCAGCTGTAGGGATTTGGTTCATTTTTGTACACAGAAAAGCCCTAAGTTACCTAAAACTTTAGGACACTTGGGTCCTTCCCTCTGGAAGCATGTGGGGAACTTCAGCCTCATTTGTCAGCGTGAGCAGACCTAGAAACAGAGACTAAAAGTGTGTCCCATCTTGTACAAATACACACTTCAGTGATTAACAAAATCTTCATTTTCTCTAACCGCCATCAAAYGTACATGTGAAGAAAAAAAATCCCATAATTCTGAAGCCTATAAAAAACAAGGTGGCTTCCCGATACATCATGAGAGAACACAGAAGGAATATAGTGGCAGGAAAAGAAAAAGCAGATCTGATTTGTGACTTTCACATGCACCTTATTTTCACCCTCATCGCTTTACTGCTTGCACATGGCATACTGCAGCCTGGCAGCCACAGGCACTCACCAGCCCTGGGATCTTCCAGCTTCACTCAGATTCATACACCCTGTCACAAGCTTGACTTGATACGACTTTCTTTCAAAATATCCTCTGATTGAGGACAAATATGATATGACGGAGTTACACAACTGTTTGCTGACACGTTATTTGTTAAAACCCATAAATAAATAAAAAAAAAAAGTTAGCACAACACTGTTGCATGTAACTCATTGTGGAATATAGTTTCAGATTAGTTCTTAGGATTCAAGGTTACGTGTATGAATGGGACTCAGGATGTTCCCTTGTGCTTTTGTGTGTCTTGTAGGTGGGGGGCCTGGGGAGTGACTAGGTAGTTTGCCACTCACAGCAACATACTTTGAAACAACAAGGAATGTAAATCTAACTGCTGGTGAAGCAGTGGGCGACCGTACAAAGGACCTCAGCTGGCTGTGAAGCTGCCCGGTCCTCACAGCAGGTCTGCCAGATCCACGTCTGTCTGGTGAAGGTGGTGCTGGGAACACGCCTGCTGCTGGCACGATGCGGACAGAACCAGGAAAATGCTAACGTGCACGAGAAGGTGACTTTTTCCTTAAGTCGGGAGGAAGGAGGCGTCCCCTCCCAGGGTGCCTTTCCTAACAAGAGAGCCCTGCAGAGCAGCATGCCTTGCCCCCACTATTTTTCTGGACAGCTGTTATTCATACACAGAATACTCCCTGTCTTACCAGTCATCCCCAATCTTATTAGTTGATCTCTTCTCTGTGCTAGTCTCTTTTCGTAACCATGCAGGTATTTATTCACATGGGAAAAGGCCTGTTTAATTACGCACACATCAGTGGCGGGTTGCATTCACACGGAAATCCACACTAGCAAGGCGCCTGTTAGCTCTGGAAGATGACAAAGTGGCAGCCCTGTCAGGACTAGCCGAGCAACACTGGCACAACGGACCATGCCTGAAGGGATTAATGTTGTGTAACATGTATAACAAGATGAAGTATGTTCATTATTTTGAAAATTAGCATCAGAAAACAAAGTTTAGAGTTTCGATCTAGACTTATTTCTCATTTAAATTTCACCCATTTTTTTTTTTTCCTGAACAAAGCCTGCAATATTTTGATTTAAATTATAGTCATCAGTTAAATCACTCATTTCAGGTATGACAGTAAAAGTGATGTGTTGTAAAATTCATTCCTCAGCTAACATTAGGGAACTTGATTTTAATGTGTGTGACTGAAACGGCTGCTGCTTTCTGTGCATTTGCCTTTGAAAACACCTCCAAAAATAGTAAGGCTAGAGAAATGCTGTGGTAAATGAAATTGCTTTCTCTGGACTGGTTTCTGGCAGACTTGGCTGTGTAAAGGGAAAGACACTAGTTTTTAGGAACTGTCTGTGTTTATGAGAAGGCTAAATATAGACATGAAAAGGCACACTGTTCCTGGACAAGGAAAGCAAGCATGTTTTCAGGAACAATTTACATGGGATCTTACCCACTAACCTGGAAAAATAAATGGTGTATTCTAAAGCACTCAGGAAAAAAAAAACACCAAACACCAAAAAAACCCGCAAACCAGCAACACACCTTTGTCAAAGAGAAAAACTCAACACATCACAGAAACACTGCCATCCTCTCCTGTCTTGACATCTCTTCATCATTTATTATACTTGTCAAAATTTTCAAGAAAGTCCTGACGCACCAAGAGGGCAGCATACATAGGGGTAGAATATCCAACATTTTCACCTACAGGTATTTTGCTTCCACAGCACTTTGAAGAAGGGAGGAAAAGGAGTATCAGGGTTTGAGGTGAGCACCCCAGCCCTTACCGCAGATGGGAGTGAGTGGGAGCCGGCTTGCTTGAGAGCTGCATGGCAGCAAGCCCACCAGCCAACCTGAGGCAGATACATGTAAGCCTAGATGGATTAATGTTTAATAAATCCTTCCCCTACAATCACAGAAATATTAGTGTCCTGGTTTCAGCTGGGATAGAGTTCATTTTCTTCCCTGTAGCTGGTATAGTGCTGTGTTTTGGATTTAGTATGAGAATAAGGTTGATAACACACTGATGTTTTAGTTGTTGCTAAGTAGCACTTACACTAAATCAAGGACTTTTCAGCTTCTTATGTTCTACTGACTGAGAAGGCCRGACATACACAAGAAGGTGGGAGGGGACACAGTCAGGACTGCTGACCTAAGCTGGCCAAAGGGATATTCCATACCATATGACATCATGCTCAGTATATAAACTGGGGAAAGCTGGCTGGGGGGCCACTGCTCAGGGACAGGCTGGGCATCAGTCGGTTGGTGGTGAGGAATTGTTTTTCATTTGCATTACTTGTCTATCTTGGGTTTTATTTCTCTCTCTTTTTGTTATTTTCTGTTTCATTACAATTTTTTTTTTTTTTTTTTTTTTTTTTTCAATTATTAAACTGTCTTTATCTCAACCCACAAGTGTTCTCACTTTTACTCTTCCAATTCTCTCCCCCATCCCACCGGGGCGAGTGAGTGAGCAAGCGGCTGTGTTGTGCTTAGTTGGCGGCTGGGGTTAAACCACAACAATGAGGAAGCCGGTTAAAAAAGCAACAGTGAAACTGCTCAGAAAAAAATCTGTGGAGGTGACTAATTCAGTGACTGAGCATAAACAGGAAACACAACAGCTGCACGCAGCTTGGTTCAGGACCAGGGAAACTGGTGGATAAATGTAGTTTATCATTAGAGGCAATGAGATATTTAGAGAAATCAGATGAAGCACTTGTTCTCTGCAACGAGTTCAGCACTAGATGAGGGAGCAGCCCACAGATGTGCTTCCTTCCACTAGCACTGATTTCCCCAGGTACCCTGGGCAAGCTATATAACCACCCAGCCTTCAGCTACTCCATCTGACACTAGCACAGAGCCTTGCCCAGTGCTGTCAGGACTGTGAGGGACTGTGTCAGACATCTGCAGGGTGCTTCTGGTGCTGACAAGGTTTCAAGGCCTCATGCTCCCTACCCCTGGAAACAGCTAGGGGCATGAGCAGCCTTTGCTTTCTCTGCTGGGAGCCCCGTTGGTACCTGCACAGCTGCTGGACCTTTGCTCTTTCCTGGAGCAAGAAGGTRCAGTGAGGAGACACCTGATTTTGTACCTGAACTGAACCTGGAAGAGCTATGAGGAGGCAGAAGACAGTGGTTATCTAGYCCTATGGAACAAGAATATCCATTCAGCATCTAGCTGCCTGTGTGGCAGGGTGCCAACAGCTCTAGCAAGATTACTAGGAGATGTACACAACTATTTCAAATAACTCTGCAGTTAAGTATTCAAAAATTTTTGGAAGCTTTTATATATATATACACACACACATATATATACACACACACACACGAATAAGGCTACAATAGCTTTATTAGCACTTCTGTATTTTTATCCTGTATTTTTCCCTCTTGTTTCAACAGAAAGCAAGGTATTCATTTCAAGCTTGCACTGATGCCAGTGCCTTGCAAAGAGCAAGAGAAGGAACTTGCCTTGCCACAAGAGAAGGAACATGCTGACACCAGGGCAACGATTCTTTGCTGTCACAGTGGGCTGTGAATCAGGCCATGAATTGACACTTGGAACCCAGCAAGCACACAGGAGGTGGAAGGGCATAAGCTCTCCATTTTGTTTTGGGACAACCCAAGCAGACTGTTTGGGACAATGACTTGCCACTATATTCTCACTGGTGATCCCCATTACCAACATCTTGAAAACAAGCCCTCAGACATAGGAGGACATTACGATTTTACTGATGGAAAATTGTGGCATCAAGACGTCACCCAGCGCTATGACAACTTTTGCAGAGCAGAAACAGCAGCCACATCTACAACCTCAGTGCTGTTTCTGTAGCCTTTAGCATATCCCTATTTCCCTAAGCAGAGTCCAGTCCTCCCACAGACCTAGCGGCTCAGCCTGGGAAACAGTCCGACTACACTTCCCAGCAGTTATCTTGTATACGAGTTTGGCGTAGGTATGTTTGAACAGAGCTTCTCCTTCCACATGACTCAGAAAGCTGTCCTAAGCAGGTCAATAGCTTCACTAAAAACATGCCATAGCCCTGACATTTTCAGTGGCTAACTGCCTAGGGAGATGGGAACACCTTCTGCCTTCCAAACCCTAATACTTAAAAATGTATATTGTGTATATAATTGTGTAATATGTATACAGTACATGTATTACTACATGTATATATTACAATAAAAATACATTATATAATGCATTACACATTATGTGTATTATACTATAATGTGTATATAGCACATTTGCACTATGTACCTACCCTACTGCATACATTTCATTGGAAAATCATGGCTGCACAGTAAATGAAGATTATTGTAATGGTGGCAAAAATAAATACAGAGACTTAGAAGCTGCACCAAGTTTTTCATCAAGCATAGATATCACCATAGACCTCAAAGCAGAAAGCAACACAGAACCACTCTGCTCTACCACCTGATGTTTCTCAACAGCCACACACGCAAACCCCACCTTCCCCCTGCTCACACTTCAACACACAAGTTGGCAGAGCCCTCAGGCTAGAAACCATGGCCCATTTCCAGATGCTGATTTTATTCGGGTTCTGCATAATGCCCATATTCTTTACCCATCTTTTTCTTCCTGCTCTCTCCATTTTGCCATCCTACCTCCCCCCATCCTCCTGCCCAGCTCACACCACACACCTCCTGCACCACACACCTCCTGCTGATCATTCCCCCACTAGCTCTTTCTTCCACACTGCTGCCCCCAGGACAGCCGAGGAAGCGGGCAGCAGCAGGACTTAGGTCCACAAGCTGGGAGAACACTAGGCGGCAACAGGATTTGCAGCGCAGGGGAGCAAGGCAGGAGTGGTGGAGGGGGTGCTGCAGGGTGGGGGTGTTCACGTGTCACCCACCAAAGAGACTTGAATGTGGGCATCRGAGCCTTTGCAGGAAGAGGTTATGCTACAATGCTGCGTTATACAGACACAATCTAGATTCTAAAGAGCAAGTGAAATGCACTTTGGATAAATCAAATAGTTCCAAGTTCATCTTCCCATGCATCCAGTCATTTACGTGAAACAACTTAAAGGCACTTTACACAGCTTGTCCTCACTAAGAGCCTCTTCTGCCATGCAGATATTTCCCTTCCCCCAATCTTGGTTTCATTCTTATAATATTACCACCATCAAAAGTCATTTAATTTCAATTTCATGGGCTTGATTGGGCTGAATGTAATGGAACCAGATGCTGTGAATGAATGAAAGTTCCTTCTGCGAACACCCATCATATTTTTGAGCTAAGTGGGCCATGTTCAGCTGCATGCAGGTACTTCATATGCTTTCAGAACATTTATCTGTCTGTACCAGGTATGAAGCCAGTCCAATGAGCCAAAACTAAAGTAAAAGCATTAAACTGGCCTTTGCTGTTCCATAAAGAAAATACTATAAAGCTTTAATTGCTAGTTAATCAACATACTCCAAAATAAATGAATCATACTATTTTTCTTGGTGCTTACGTGGTTTAAAATAGCAAGAAAATTAAGTGCTCGTTTTCCCCCTAGGGTTTTCAGTTGTGGACTATTTCAAAGATGAAACAATTTAACCAGAACATTTTATTTCAGTATAATCACAAGGCCATTGCTGAATACGGCTGCATAAAAACTACAGCATTTGAGAGTGCTAGTGGCTGGTACGCTGAGAATTTCCTTCAGAAACACAATTTTACTGAAATCCTTTGTTATGCTACCTATACAGTGGTATGATAGGGTTGCACAGTGCCGGGGGGGAAGCCAGCCTGAATGGGCAGTACTTTGGAGACCTATTGGAGCAATGCCTGAAGTTATTTGAGGGGGTTTCAAGCAGCATTTTTCTAACTTTTTCTAGTGGCCCTCCAGACATTAGCTGGCMAGCAACAGAGTTCAAGGAACTTGGTGCAAAAGATACTCATAGGATTCACTTTCAGTTAACTTCAGCAGCAACAAAACATGGAATTCAGCAAATGAATGAAACATAATGGAACAAACCCACTGCATTATAGAGGTATTTAGTATAACACTTCCAAAATTAATCAATAAACAAGAGTATTAATCTTAGAGTGTATGAATTTTTAAAGAAGTCTAAGGTAGTGAGGTTCCAGCCTATTGGAGGCAGATCTTACCCAAGCTTCAAAATTATTTTGGTGGAAAAAAATGAGTCTCCTTGGATCTGTGAGTGGTGGCCTCTGCATGAACAGGAATGAGGTGTCGGAGGGCCATCATCTCTGGAAGGAGCCCTTCCTTTACTAATGACTACTACAGGATTATTCATCAATATCAAATGGCAAACCTAAATGCCTATAAAGCATCTTAATGTGTACTAAAAAGCTCTACTGAAGTCTGCTAGCCTTATTACAGTCCCCCTACCTTCTGGGTATGCACTTTACTTGCTCTGCAGGGTAGGAAAAGCTTCCTGCTCTGTGCACAGCATCTAGCATGTTGGGTCAAGGTAATGAAGACTCTTAGACTCTGCTAAGAGGTCTCCAGGCTCATGCCCTTTGTATGGTTTGGGTACTAGATCTTTCCAGTAAGTTTTGTAGATTGAGAACTGGTTTAGGAATAAGTACCCAAATTTGGGAGTAGTTTCATGGAAACACATGGGCAATAATTGAATCTTGACATGGGGAACCACTAGATTTGCAGTAGTGTTATTAACAGCAGCTCTAAAACAGTTTAAAGCAGAAATTGGTATGGGGCATCTAAGTGCTTTTTTCACCGTTGATCCTATCTTCACCCAGAGTGAACACACAGGACTGAGTGTCACCCCAAGAAAGCTCCTTTTCCCAAAGGCCTCCATTTCCTCAGGTTCACCACGTGCACATGAAGCATTTCAGTGTTCAGACACACGAGTGAGAATTTCAGGTATTTAACAGATGTGTGCTGATCGCAGCACATACGCCAATACTCCCTTCGCTGGTGCACTCCATAACTGATACTCCACGACACAAGGCACAGCAGTGCCAGGGGGGTAGAGGGCCTTTTTACGCTGTTCCATTCATAAACACAGAGGGACTGAACACCAGTAAATACTACAAATGAAATCACCATGAAAAAATGCAATGCGATTTTAATTCAAAYAACACTTATTTTGATTGGGGGGCAGGGGGGAGGTATTCCAGCTTCTGATGTAAAGTTTGAAATTTAGAGGGCTGCCAATATTAAGACATCTGCTTTTACCTCCCACAATGACACATTTACTTATAGTACCAGCTAATCTTTTATATATTTAAAAAAAAAAAATCTTTCTGAGGTTAAGTTCCTTATTTTGAATAGCATGCAAAATTGTGTTTAAAAAAAATTCTTTAGGTGGCCAACAGACAATTTTCCCCTAAATATTTTTTGTGGTAGATGGCTCATTATGGAAAATCAATTATGTTGTTTCTCATTAAACAGTCCAACAGTATAATGAATGTTAAACATAATGAATTTCACATTGTAAGACAATTTCCATACTTGAAATCATGAGGTTAGTGACATTATTAGGCTTTTCCCTAGCTAAAGCTCTTTTATTATTTCTGATTTTCTCTTCTTCCTAGGAGGATATAATTTATGAGGGCAACCTACTCTAAGCTGGGCTACTTCTTGAATTCTTGCTGATAGGAAGCAATCTTATCTACTAAAATTACAGAATAAAATAAAACTACTTAAGTATTTTTAGAATATGGATGAGTTTTCCTGTTGCAAAGAGATGAATTTAATACTACTGGCATGTGCACAAATTTGACTTAATAAATACACCAGGCAAAGAGAGGAAACTAAACTGCTTCTTGGGAAAAGGAATTGACATTCATGGTTCTTGTACGGTTGGGCACATAAACCTTTAGCAAGGAATTAAAATTATAAATGGAATGTTCTCAACACTGAACACAGGCTTTCTCTCTTCCCCAAGCACATCCACTATAAACAATAAATGCATAAATAACCTTCATGTTGCGCATTAACGGATTTCACTGTTTTCAATATGTAGAAATCCTTGACCATGGTGATGTTGCTTGCAGCTGAGAAGAAACTCCATGCACAGCCCTGTCTACACATCCAAATGTACTACCACTCTGATAGTCTGACCACAGCAGAAGTTGCTTGGTGGTGTTAAAGACAGGCTGCCTACAAAGGTAAAGCAAAGGTAAAGACAAGCAAGCAAAGGTTTTCATGTGAAGCCACACAACTAGTGCCATTTATGTTTTCTAAAACAACTTAAATCTTATAAAACAAAGTTATTTTACTCAATATGGAAAGCATTACATGGTCCATGAAGGATCCATAATGTAGTTTCTAGAGCATATCATCTCCGAGCAYGCAGAACCAGCGAATGCATGTAACCATTTGTGAGAATGCTCCAAATCCTGGAAACTGCTCCTCACAGCAAGTACCAAATCCTTCACTTCCCAGCATAGGCTAATAACCAGGGTAGCTGAAGAATCCTGCTCCAGAAAACACACAAATCAGACACACCAAAGGAATTAGAAATAGTGTACTACAAACATCACCGTCCAGGACTAGCACTCCTGGATTTTGCTAAAGGATTTGCAGTGTTCATCCTGCACCTGGGAGAGGAGCCGAGTGCCACTTTGTCAGTGTTGGAGCATTTTTTACTGCTACCTAAGGGCAGCTCCTACAAGGAGAAAGATTTGGGTGAACCTTGAGCAAATAATACCTAGTCTTCCTTGTGGTTAAAACTCTTGTGAAATGAACAACTGAATTAAGATCAGCCAACTCGGGACTAGGACTTGCAGTGACTTCTGCATGGACAGATCCCAGTGTGGGCTCCACAACAGGTCTCTGCAGTTGCAGTTCAGAAAATATCCTATTGCCCTTTGCAGAAACCTATTTGACTGCAGGAAAGGAAGTAATGAGAGTGGCTGCTTTAGCTGACAGTGACTTAACATAAGCACTGAGCTCATCACAAACATTCCCCCCCCCCCCTCCTTTTTTCTTCCTTCGGTGCTTTTCAGCTTTTTCAGCTGTGGATGAGTTAGAGGTGGTAGAAGTATGAAGACATGCTTTAGGCTGAGGACATATGTCTGTGGCTTGCAAAAGCACAACGGCATAAACTTAAACCTTTCCATTAATAACTGAATGAAAGGAATGTCTTTGTACATTATATCCTTGTAATAGCTTTTGTGACTATATTTTTATAGCACCGTGGATTGTCTCTCATTCTCTGTTCTCTATTGAACTTTCAAGATACCTTGCAAAGACGAACAAGCATTTTCTAAGGTATTCRTGACTGTAAATACAATACAAATACAGAACATAAGCTTAACTAAAATTTCAACTAAGCCCTAAGTAAAGACAGAAAATCAGCTTTTACAATTCACCCAGAACAGAAAACTAAGTCTGCTGTTCTTAAGTCACAGTCAGCCTACATTACCTACGCTAGAGAACAGTAATGATTTCACTTCCCAGGTTACACCCTGCTTCCCCAGGGTGTTACAACCACACACAAGTTGCCACTTGCACAGATTGAAATTCTGGGACTAGAACATAAGTGAAGCCTGTAGCTAACCTGGGTGCCTAACACAGGTACACAGGGCCCTGATGCATCACTCTGATCTCAGCAAGAGCCTCCTTCTGCCTSCCTGTTTCCTTAGGTTTACTCTCAGAACCACAATAAAACTTTCACATACAGACAAAAAAATAAAGCAATGTTTTATCAGAATAAAGAATTCAAACTGCATGTTTTCCCATCCATGTAATGTGAGAAAAAGTTTATAAAAAGGCCACAAACAAACCCCGTGTGATACAAAAAGAATGTTTTCTTTTCTTAGGCAGTTTATATCACCTGTAAATGCCGAGGCAAGAACCCGGCACACACGTCAATCATGCCAATAGAGCCATGATCTTTTCTAGATAGAAGAAGGTTTCAGAGACAGCCAAGTGGGAGCCTGAGGCAGTGACAGCCCCGCTAGGTGTGGGGACAAGGAGCAGCATTCTGGATCCCAGGCAGGGGGATCTGCAGGCATCCTCCTCTGTCAAGAGCTGGGACAGGGAATGCTACTGGGACCTCTGATGTCTGGCTGTTCATGGCAAAGCTGAGAGGAATAAATCCTGAAGCACCCATCAGCACTACCAAAAAACTACAGATTACGTTTGTGGTCAAATTCAACTGTGGCTCAGCCATGGTGTAACTCACTTGCCACAGTCCACACAAGACAGACTGAACTAACTGTGAGACAGCTTGGCTTTGAGGGGGAGCTCACTGTATAGATCAAGTCCTGAAGAGGAAGGAAGGATTTTTAAAGTATTGGTTAGTGCATGGGAGGAAGAGGCAGTGAAAATAAAGTAACAGGTTTGGGGAAGGATCCTGAGCAGTGTTGTTTCAGAAAGCAGTGAAAATTACTGAAGAAAAATGAACTTCACAGTTAGCACAACCTGGTACAACTTGACTGTAATCAGCAGAGGCAGTACCACTTACACCAGACATGAATTTGGCCAGCTCATTATCTCTGTGCTGCCTCATTGCTCAGTAACAGCCACAGTCAGATTTTGAAGTGTAAGGCAGAAAAGAGAATCCCAATCTGTTCTGCTCAGCTCAGCACAGGTAGCATATAAATAAAATATTCAGTGTGGGCTCTGCCCCTTGTGAATTGTTTTATCTTTCTTCACTTAAGGCATGAATCTGATGTCATAATTCAGCCCATTACCTATAGCCTGCACAGGACTGGAGGATGCAAGCAGGTATTATTGCACTGTGGTTCACCTGCCTGAGAAACTTCACACTGATCCTTTTCACCCTTTTGTTTCAAAACAATAGATTTTCACATAAAAGCTTGCTTCCCCCACTGAAATTGCCTGAACATTGGGGATGAGCCACAGGGAAGATGAATATATGAACGAAGCCTAATGGTGGGAAGGCGATAGGGGATGCTTTAATGACAGGACCGCTTTCTGAAATGCTCATCTGATATGGCAGTGACTGAATGCAAACAGAGACCAAGTGATGCCTCGGCRAAAAGTTGAGGAGTGTTGGTAGAAGTCCAACTGGCAAGGGGATTACACTAAATCCATTGAAGGTTTTTCAGTGCAGGGAACCCTGACTTCTTTGAGGAATATTATAGGTATTTATGATCAAAGGCTCTCTCCATAACAAGCAGCAAAAGATCATGGAAAACAGTGTCAAGTGGGATATGCCCTGAGTCTCAATAAACTTGGAAAATTCTGTTTACTGGTTGTGTGAACTGTCCAGGATACTGTTTCTCAACTGGTGGGTCAGGAATGTTAGGCAAGAGGGCAGACAAGGCACTAAAGAAGGTCACAAGATAGTGAAAATCACATTGCAGTCTCCAAAGAGCTTGTTCCTTGTGCACCCAAACATTTACCTGGCAGAGCATCCTCTGTAAGCTATGCAGTGTGCACAAGAAAGTAAATTCTATGGGTTTAACTGTGCAAACATTAAGAATATATGACTTCAAGAGTGAGAATAAAAAAAATTGAAGGGGAGTCATTAAAAAAATATTGAGTTTGAATAAATGACTGGCAATCTGAAAAAGCTGCAACATACTTGTCTGGAAGAAACTGCACATGCCTTACTTTAGGGCTGCAGAAAGATGGGACACTTGGTTGATGCTGTTCCTGGTAGGTAATATGCAAGATGATCCAGACAATCTGCTGAAGCAGGTTATCAGCTGGATAATTTAATATGATTTAAGGAAGAACAATTATGCATCTAATGGCTAACAGAAAAGCAAAATAGATCATGATTAAGGTTGTGCTGTAGGAAATGGGAAAGGCTAGAATACTTTGGGAATTACACTACAGAGAAGAAAGATTTGCGCATCAGCTCAGTACAGATGACTTTTTCCAATGGAGATACAAAAAAAGCTTGTTTCTGAGATAATCCCCCTTTCTCACATAGAATAGCGTAGTGCTAGGCTCAGTTTTGGTCAGTGTATGTGCAGTGCAGTTTAAGACACTTTTTCATATTAAGAAAGGTGCAAAAACCCCCAAGTCACAATACTGATTCAGGGACCTATAAAAATACGTTCAGGAATTAAACATAGTAAACTTGGATGAACTGGCAATTAGACAAGATTTCTTGAAAGCCCAGCACTATAAATTCAGGATGCTGTTTCTTTTCTATAAAAAGTATTTTTTACAAAAACAAAGAAGAACAGGCTTTGACTAAAATCAGTATTTTATGCAAAATGATTATTTTTGATGGAAGACAAGGACTTACTTTTTTTTTTTTTGAAAAAGAACTACCACAGCCATCATCTACCCCAAAGCACAGGTCATTTAGCAAGAGCAGAGAGTTTAGTGCATCACAGGAGGGTGAATCTGGACCAGGTGCCACTTGGCAGAAGGTAAGTACATGAGACACCACTCCTGAAGCACCACAAACCATTTGATATAGAAAGTTTTTGATTTCGACTTCCAGGGTTTTGATTATTCACTAACTTAACGGGGAACAGTTAAAGCCTAAAAGCAATGCATCCTCCAACCAGCTAGAAGTACGAAACAAGCTCTGCGTCTGTGAAGAGGAATACAAAGTTTAAAGGAGGTACATGTAGGAAAGACCAGTGAACCTCTTTAAATATACTAAGAAATAGCTAGCACTTGTTTAAGTTCAGGCTATATGTTTTTGTGAGTATAATGCGCATCAGCCCATCAGCCACTGCGTGCCAGAGTCAGAAGGGCAAAAGCCTTTTCTCCGCAGCCCCTGTGCTGTTAGGGGGCAACCACAAGCCTACAAGAAAGGCAGGACAAAGCCCMGTAATGAAGGATGTAGATGGAGAGATCTGGGATCTCTCCTGCCTGTACAATTAAGTTTGTGTGACTGAAACAAGCCACTTTGCCTCTGTGCCTCACTCTCCTTATCTAGAGAAGGGAGATTATCACCCTTCTCTCCACTGAATTACTCTGGCATTTATGAATATAAAGAAAGTAGTCTGTGAATGTCAACCTTGCCTTTTTTTGAATAATTTAAAAAAAAAAATCATATGCTGGTACTTTTAGCACATCTTCTGTTTTCCCAAATGCAGAACATCCCAGAGCTTTCTGCTCCTCCAGTGCACTATTTCCCTGACTTCAGTTTCTTAAATACATCAAAAAAAATCAGGCAGGAAGGGAAAGAAAAGCAAGAATAATATTCTTATCACAAAAAATGTAAAACTAATTCTGGATGTTAAAATATACCACAAAATTGGTATACTTATATTTGCAGTAGATGAGCAGTTTAATTTTCTTAATCATATGTAACAGCATTTTTACACATTCAAAGCCTCTCAATGTTTACTAGTCCACTGGAAGATATTTAAAACAAACCAGGGCCTGCAAAAGAAAATATTCTGTAGAAAACAGAACAGGGCTTTTAGTGCTCTACTTGTGTCCAAATAACAGGACATATATCATTTTCTAACACTGTACTACATATACTCCTTCTCCTATTATTTAAAAGCATTAGGGCTGTTAACCTGAAAATGGCAGCGCCAGAGCCAGGCAATAAAAATGCACTTAGAGCTATTTTAGCTCCACATGTAAGTAATTCAAGCTTTTAAATTATTAGAAAAGGCACTGATTGTGACAAAACTGAGAGGCTTTTTTTTTTCCCACCATTCATATAACATACTGCAAAAGAGAGATGCTATTTCTCAACTCTGCCCTACACCCACCTTTGCGCTGATAAAACTCTTCTGGTTAGGTGTGTCAATTCATATTAAAACAGACAGACTGGACAGAAGCCCGCACATGATCACAGTGATATCAAAGGGTTATACCAGCACAGCTTACTCCCTTTTCTTTACATACAGACATTATAATGTACAAACTCCTTAGCAATGATGTAACCATTCCTGTAAGAGGGAAGGGGAATCATCTTCAGGTGCTTGCGCTTCTGTGCAACAGGCACCCTCCAAGACAAATGGAAGGGGTCACGCTGCTGTTATTGCTCCTGCGTGCCCGCAGGCTCAGGCAGACATCACTGCATCATTCTGTACTTGTTGCCTATTTTCAAGGTCGTATTCTCAAACGTGAGACCTAGAAACAGCCCTGGGGCTGAGGTGCTGACTCCAGCACTTCACACTGGGAACCGGGGTTGCAGTCACACATTTGGTTCTCCCTGACATGGTTTGCAGACTAAAAACCCACCATGAAGAAAACCTGATTCAATATGGAACATCACAGCAGTSATTCCCTTCTACTAGTTTAAAATTCGTATCAAGCATCCTTGTCGTAACAGCCCTGATTTTGAGTCCCTTTTACCTGATTAAATTCTGTCAAATATCCAGCACATGTTAAGAGTTAAATTATAGGAAGCAACTTAATGCCTTAGAAACAGGTCTCAGACCAAGGTGCATCATAATATATAATTTCAGCTAATAGAACTAAGCTAATAAGACCAAATGCCTTCTTAGATGATAATTGGATTTCTTTGGTACAAAGAGCTAAACAAGGAAAACCATCATGGTGACCATAGAGGTATAACCTGTTTCTGTCAAACCCCTTTCCAGGACTCAGAATTTAAGCACTGGTAGAACAAGACATGGTTTTGCCTCTGGTCAATGCACTGGAATAATCCCCTTCCAATAGTAATATGCGTTGGCCTCAATTATTCCTATATGGCAGAGCTTTTCCTCTCTCCTTTGGGCACATCTTGTAAAAATAACAGTATTGTTTGTTTATCTGGCTTTGTTAGGAACACAGCCAAGTTACCCTGCAGGAGGAATTTCACTCCTCTCTTGGCAATCATCAAATAAAGTCAATAGGATCTCTGTTTCTCAGTTGGAGGGTGACATTCCTCTCACCTACCATTGGCTAGCAAAGCAGCAGACAGCAGTTTAAGCCCTGCTCTGCGTCACTCTGTAGCCAAGGGCAGGAGACACCTCCTCAGGGTAATTTCTTCCACAGAGTGAGAAGTAAATTGCTGCTGCAGATACTCCCCCCGCCGAGGGGAGCACGGATGTCTACCTCCAAGTAGAAGCCCGATGTTCTGGCAGCTCATGTTCAGTGAGATCAAACAATACCTTCTGCTCTCCTTCCCATCTAAACCCAAGGAACAGCCTCAGTTACTGACACCACAGCCACATCACTGCTGGGGCTTCTACACTGTTTCTTCTAGCACTACACACAAGAATTTCCAACCCAACTGAAAGTGTCTTTGGTTTGCTGGTAGTTTAATTTCAATTGGCACAAGGATGCAATCGGAAACTTTCCCTGTCTCTAATTAATGGAAGGTGCATCTTAAAAACAACGAAAGAGCAACTCTTCAAATAATTCTTCATTGACAGGACTGAAAATGGTTCTGGCACTAAAAGGACAGCCCAGCTGCCTACTCAGCAGCTTGCTCTGAGCCCACACTGTTAAGAAGTTTCTTGACCATTACAAAGTTTGGTAGTGGTTGTTTGTTGGTGTTTGGTTGGTGTTTTTTTTTTTGTTGTTGTTTTTGTTTGTTTGTTTTTTAAATGTACTGGAGTAGTTCATTCCAAAAGGCTAGCACCAATTTAACAGAGAATCTGGCTAGAGATCCAGCATCCTTCTCATTCACAGGTTCCTAGACCTCCTCCTCTACAGTGGAAACCACAAGCCTCCTGGCAACTGCAGGGTATCAGACATCAGAGATGTTACTCATTTCACTTGCACTTCTGAGAGGGCAAATCCAGCACCCAAGCTGCAGCCAGCTCTCCCTGGCCTGTTGGTAAGGGGTCTGAGGGCCAGGCACCACATTTTGAACACTCTGGCTTAGAGTATACAGGCATCTCACTGTGGCATTTCATTTATGCTGTTATTTGTGATATCATTACATCCTAATGGTAATAAAAAATATCACAGCTTCTAACAAGGCTGGTACTAACCATCCCATCCTAAAGGGGTGCCCTGGAGGTTCTGCATTTAGGAATTCCCAAGCAAGACCAACAGTGTTGGCTACTACTCTTTGATTTGTGCTTTGCGTTCAGTCTTTTTCCCTTCAGGCTTTCTGATGTTAAATGTGTTTCTTCTGAATCAGCAGAGTTGCCTGTCTAGTCTCTGGCTAGAAACGTAGGCTGTAGAATGAGCCTGGAACACATCAGCAATCTCTGCTTGCTCTCAGTGACTGTGACTGCCAATGAGAGCTTGCAGAGGCAAGGAAAAAGCAGCCCCATTTGCTGCCAGAGTCAGTGATAAGGAAACAGGTCCTGATGAGTTGCATGTTCAAGCCTTGGCCACAGCATCCATCACAGTCACTTACATTCCTGAGCTGACACAATCCCCAGAAAAAACCTGCACCATAAGCCAAGCAAGAGGGCAAATGTACTTTAGAAGGAAGCAAAAGAACACATAACATATCCACAGATGCTTAGAATAAACTATGAAGTCCCAAAATAGTAACAAGTACAAGTAGCTTCAAAAGACTTTGAAAACAGGAGTTAAAACCTTTTCCCAAATTCCAACTAGTGCCTCTGTTGTTACATGACCTTCTGTACAATACTAGCCTTAAGAGAAAAGTCTAGCTTTGTTGATACGGTATCTTCCCAAAACAGTAGTGTTTATTCATATCTGATAAAATCATTACTACTTAAACTGAGTCTCTAGAGTGAGCTTTTACTGACTTTTAAAACAGGTGTATCTTTTGGAACTGGCTTCATAGAGTTGGTTTGAGTGAAGAAAGAACAGCAACAACAACAGAAGACAGCCATATACAACACTGTTGCATTATCTCCATCTCTCTCTGATGTCAACTAATTATCATCATAAAAAAATAAGAACCTTCCTTCAGATGCCAGAAGTTATCCAATATCAGGAAAAAATAATATGTATTACAGTTTTAGCCCTGTTACTTTAGTGAAGCTGAGTCCCAAAAGAAATGCCATGAACCAGCCTCCATGCTAAAAAGATATATTGCACAGTCTGTTTTCATAAACTATCCTCAAAACCAAAGAACACATTTCTTCACCTTAGCAATCGGTAAACCTAATTAAGGAACAGAAATATTGCAAATGAATGCACTTAATTTTGAAGAAGATGTGCAGCATATGCAAACTAGTAGCACACTGAAAAAAATGGYTGGGCACCCTTTTTCTCTATCCAGATCTCATGAGCTCTGCGAGAAAAAATAGCTAGCAAGTCAGAGAAGGGGAAACACACAAATCCTTGCCATCTGGTTATTACAAATCACCACAGCTTCCTCTCCCCACCCCCTTCCAAAGTCATTACTTTACAGAGGCCTGTACACAAACAATTCTGCTCTGGAGAAAATACCTTCAGCAAGTAAGACCCCATGCCACGGGCTAATTTAGTGTGGCCAGAGAGGATGGGAAGAAGGCATAGGGCATCCCATTCACTGACAGACTCAGCTATCATGAATTATCTGAAGATAATTCCTCTAGTGTTTTGGGACATCCAGTTTCCTCCCAACAAATGCAGGTGAAGAGTTTTCCCCCTTGCAGCCCAAGGGAAGGCATTGCCTTGGTGTCTCCCCAGGGCAGAGCTCAGCCCCTGGCACAGCTCCAAAAGCTGTGTAAGTACATGCAATGCCATATGTGGGGTTCACGTCAATGCCAAAACTTAGACCACAACCTGTTTAAACATGTTTAAGAGGAAATCTTTAAAAAAACTCAACAACAACAGTGCCTGGTAGAAAAAAAGACGGGCTATGTATAATATAATTGAAGGGCGTACATAAAGGAAATGGTGATTTGTTTAGTCTGTTCTTTAAAGGACCCTTAAATAATGTAACATTGCTTACAACACATCAAGCCAAAGATAAGATTATTTTAGGCTGATTTTGTGCTGTGGTTTTTGTTTTTTAAACCACTGCAGGAAAGGAACAAACTGGTGTTTATTAACATTAGCTTGACTTAGACAAAAACCAGAATAAGTTAGCAATATAAAACTCAAAGAGGACAGGGATGGGCCTAAAGGAAAGAGCACCTGGAAGGACAGAGCTTCAGGAATTGCATGTGCCAGAAGCCTCGCTTTACCAAGGATGGGATAAAATCTGATCGCAGTGATTCCTAGTGAACCACGCAGCTCCCTGGCTCTGCCTCCCACCCTTACTTCCACACACAGTTAAACGGTTGGGGCTGGGCCTTCATGCAGACATTCAGTGAGCAGGGCTTATGCACGGGTGACATGAAAGACTGAAAAGAGAAGACAAAAAGCACAGATTTCAGCCACTCTGCTTTTGGGAACCAGAGAGGGAAGAGATCTGCCTTTACACAGCTCTCTGGAGAAAGACTTCCAAGCACGGGGCATCATGGTGGATTTCAGCATTTGCAATTGCCTACAGGGGCCACATCCTTAACCTTGAGCTACTGTGGTCTGCACATTTGGCTGTGGAATCTAAATTTGCTGTTGAGATGGTTTCTAGTCCCTTCGGGCATGTCGCAGAATGTCTGTTAATCAGTTTCTTGCTCTAATAAAATGAGGGTTATGGTATTTGCTCACTGACTTATGGCCTGCAAAACCTTAAATGATTTATTTTACATACCTGATTTCAACAGCACAATGATCTCTTAACTTGAAGGTGCTTTGCAGCACACAAATGGGCTATCTGGTCCTCTACGTTGCAGCCTGTCAGCAATATAAAGATCTCAAATGATGCAGAATAAAGACTGCTAATCCCTGTAACTACCAGAGGCATGGCTAGTCTGTTAATTGGCAACAATCAAGTTATATTTTCTAATGTTACATTCAGTGGAAAAACTTATCCCCTAATGAACACACTGCAGCAGATGACTTCATTTAATCTAAGTTCTGACAGTTACCAGAAGCAGAAGGAAGGGAGAAACACTGCAAGGAATGAAGTGCTTGATTTAGTGTCAGAGAGCCACGGGATGGGTGGTACACACAAACAGTTCTTCATGGCCAGTTTATGCCTTGAAACCCCAAGAGTGATAGCTACTCCATGAAAGTGCAGATGCCTGGAAGGGACACTTGTTTTTGTTCCATTTGTTTTGCCTGGCAGCCTCAAATTTCCTATCTGCTCTAGACAGGTCATTTAAAAGGTGGCAGAGTCTGTGAAAGGTATCAATACTTGCAGTAGCCCCATATTTCAGACTTTCCAGACAGTTTTCCTATGTCCAGATGTGAACAGAAAGCTGTTATGATAGATTCTCTGTCTTGAAACTCAGAGCAAAAAGTCTACAGAAAAAGAAAAAAAAAAATCTACTGAAGAAGTTAAGTCACTGCTTGTTTGTTTTTCCCTTCCCTTTTCCAGAGGGAAACTATCCTTCACACAGTAAAAACAAGGCTCAAACTCCTGACATGAAGCTGGCACACAGAGCACCAAACAAGATTATGTAAGCCACAGAACGCAACACAAACCAGTTGTTTCTCCCAAAAGCTTCAGAAGCATATAGTCATACATCTAATATATACCTTAAACTACAAGGTCTGGACCAGATTTGTATCTGGTTGTGCGAGCCCTGCCAATGTACAGCACTCAAAAACTTGGCCTAAATCATGTATTTCCATGGAAGTTTATTTTGTGGAATTCAAATCAATGCATACGTACTCACACAACACTGAAAACACTATGCTGTCCTGCTGCTCCTTTGGATTTCTAAAGCATTTAACTCTGTGAATGCTGTGCAAAGGTGGGCATGGCAGGCTAGGTCACACCCCATGCTGATTTCCACAAAGGCTCCTTTCCACCTGGAGCTCCACAGGACTGAGAAACATGCTTAAATCCCTGGTTCACCTTCCCATGTTTGTTTCAGCCCTCATCACCTATCAGACTCTGAAGTGGGTACAGCTTGTCATTCTGCTCCCTTTATCACCTTCCCTCCTGTGTTGCTTTCCCCTCAACAAGAAACCTTCAGCGATCAGCAGCCAGGGATCAGGAGACCCTGGCTGCATTGCCAGTCCTGGTGCTGGGAGATGGCAGGGCAAATCCAAACCCTGTGCTGACCCCCTTTCTGCTCCCCATCACTTCAGCCTGGCATGCCTGCGGGGCAGGCCAGGTCTCCCAGGTGATGATGCAGTTCCTCACATCATGGGACCCTGGCATGGATGTATCTTCTAGACAGAACAGCAATGCAGCTTTTAAAAAGCTGGAAAGAGTTCATATAGTCAACACCTGGCAGCAGTTGCCAAAATAAACACAGCATAGAAATATTTGTAAAATGGCTGAGGAACAATATGGATAATGTGGCATTATACTATAAACAGAGCAGCATATTAATCAAGGAACAATAAAGCTTTTAATTATATTTTAAAGAGTCTCACTTAAAACCAATGCAAAACATAACTCATGCAGAATGGCTGGCCTATTTCCCATTGACTGTCTATTCCAGTTCTCCAGCTGTAAAATTAAGAAAACAAGTCTTGGGGGCATAATGAGGAAAAACAGATGAAAGACTAAGGAGCTCCAATACAGCCATAATGGATATCATGCAAGTAGGTGGGCTAGAGAAGACTATCCAAGTAATACAAAATTGTGTTTGTTTGGAAGGAAATACCACAAATATCAGGAGAGGACTTTGAAAACTGGCCATCCGGCACACAAGTGCAGATTTACTAGGGAAGTCAATCGCACTTCAGCTCGCTCTCACCTTTAAAACTCGCCAATAACATCCTACCTTCTGTGATATACTTAGAGCTACGCAGTTCTTTCCTGGCACACCAAACCTTTTGTAGCACATCTATGCTGCCTACCCACAGCCATGAAGCCACGGTCACCCACTCACTAGATACTACGAGAGTTGTGCTGCCAAAATGCTCCTTAAGGGAAAAGCTGAGACACACACCTAAGCTGCACCAGGCCAGGTGTTTTGCATTGAGTGTCTGAAACATACATGAATCAAAGAAYCTTTCAGATATAATGGAGCAAAGTTTGACAATATTTGCTGTTTTGTGGTTCTAAGAAGAGAGACTGTCATTGTTTACTGTCAGCTACACTACATGTATATGGCCCACTGCAGCACTCAGCTCATCTTTAGCTTCTACCAGGAGAACTGTTAGATTGATGGGAAGCCCTGCACGATCAAGGTACATCTCCACTGAAATCCATTGCGATGAAAGAATATGCCACAGGCGTATAGTGCTCACAAAGATTGAAAGCAGAATAGCTAGGGCTCAGTCAAAGCCAACTGAAAAGCAAAGTGAAACACAATTGATTAAATGGCAGTGCTGGTCACAAGCACTTTGGTAAGGTTTTTTGCCTTAAAAAAAAAAAGAACACTTTCTGTTCAAAATGACCTTTCATCTCAAAACTCAGGATAACTATAGTTATAAAACATCAGTAGAGTCAAAGCTGTAACAGCACATTTAGAAGTTATCAAAATGAAGTGCTCTGTGTGAACAAAACAGACTTCTTCCCTGGGTTCCCCATTCCCTAGTGGTTTTGCCTATTTCTATTAGAGAGACCTCAAAGCTCTCTCCTCCACAAAGCTCTTAAATATTATGCCATATTTCCTCATCATTGCACATATCTGAGAAGCAGGACTGCTTTATGGAGTAAGTGCAAATTTCTTAGGCTTCCTCCCACCCTTTGCAGTCATGGGGGAGGGCAGCAAGCTCACCCCTTTAGCATGGTCCCACAGCACCAGAGCCAGGTGAGCAGAGCAGGGTAGTGGCAAGCAGCACATCCCATCAATGAGCCAGTGATCATCAGGCAAAGTGCAAGGTAACAAGGGCTCCAAGCTCAAACCAAGAAAACCAAATCATTCAGCTACAACCCCAGAAGCAGACCCAACTACAACACAGCTCAAACCACTACTAAAAGCCCAGGCTGGAGCTTAAATGAGGCTCCTGGGCCCACAGCTGGAGGGCATGTCAGTGGGGGTCCCAGGTGAGGCTGCTCAAGGCAATTAAGGGCTGCTGGTGCCACCTGGGCCTAAGAAGCTAAAAAAAGCAAAAATCAGGTTCTGTGTTTTAAGCACCCAAAAGCATAAGATGTGAGTACCTTGCAGTGTTGGTTTATCAGCACAGAAATCACGTGAGATGATTGTGGCTCTGCACAGGCTCACGGACAGCCCAGGGTCACTCAGGAGCCTCTGGCAGCACCAAGGGATAAAGATCACCCCAGCTGAACATCAGAAATAAGTGGAGCATTTGCAAAGAGTGGAGAAGGGGATGATTAAGTAGATTCTAGTGACCAAGGAGTATAAGGGTGGAGCGTGAGATACCAAAAGTCAACCCGAGACTCAGTGAAAGATACAAAAACACATGGCAAAAATGTTCTGCAACTGTATATATAACAAGAGAACAATAAAGTAGAATCATAGAATGATTTGGGTTGGAAGGGACCTTAAAGACCATCTAGTTCCAACCCCCCTGCCATGGGCAGGGACACCTTCCGCTAGAGCAGGTTGCTSAAAGCCCCATCCAACCTGGCCTTGAACACTTCCAGGGAGGGGGCATCCACAACTTCTCTGGGCAACCTGGTCCAGTGCCTCACCACCCTCACGGTGAAGAATTTCTTCCTTATAGCTAATCTAAATCTACCCTCTTTCAGTTTAAAGCCATTACYCCTTGTCCTATYGCTACATGCCCTTGTAAAAAGTCCCTCTCCAGCTTTCTTGTAGGCCCCCYTCAGGTACTGGAAGGCTGCTAWAAGGTCTCCCTGGAGCCTTCTCTTCTCCAGGCTGAACAACCCCAACTCTCTCTGCCTGTCTTCATAGGAGAGGTGCTCCAGCCCTCTGATCATCTTCGTGGCCCTCCTCTGGACTCGCTCCAACGGGTCCAAGTCCTTCTTATGTTGGGGGCCCCAGAGCTGAACGCAGTACTCCAGGTGGGGTCTCACGAGAGCGGAGTAGAGGGGCAGAATCACCTCCCTCGACCTGCTGGCCACGCTGCTTTTGATGCGGCCCAGGATACGGTTGGCCTTCTGGGCTGCAAGCGCACATTGCCGGGTCATGTTGAGCTTCTCATCAACCAACACCCCCAAGTCCTTCTCCTCAGGGCTGCTCTCAATCCATTCTCCGCCCAGCCTGTATTTGTGCTTGGGATTGCCCTGACCCAGGTGCAGGACCTTGCACTAGGCCTTGTTGAACTTCATGAGGTTCACACGGGCCCACCTCTCAAGCCTGTCAAGGTCCCTCTGGGTGGCATCCCTTCCCTCCAGCGTGTTGACCGCACTACACAGCTTGGCGTCATCGGCAAACTTGCTGAGGGTGCACTCAATCCCACTGGCCATGTCGCCGACAAAGATGTTAAACAGCGCCGGTCCCAATACCGACCCCTGAGGAACGCCACCCGTTGCTGGTCTCCACTTGGCAGAAGAGGAGCTGTTCAGTATACTGCTATACTGTCCCTCAGCTTTGCGATTATGCCAGTGAATACATGTAACTGGAAACAGAAACTGAAATGTCTTAGTAGGAAATATATATGGGAATGGCCCAATGTCACATGTTCTGCTTGTCAGAAGCATTAGAAGATAGTGATTCACCATAAATAGTAATCCATGCTAATGTCTCTGATGGAAAACCAAAACAGTACAAAACTTCAGGTCTAACTGTGATTATATCACAGTCTATAGCAAACTCTGGCTGAGAGCAGAAATTACCTGTAGTAGAATATGGGTAGAAAACCGTAAGACTGATTTGTTTAAAAAAGTTTTGAAGAAGGCCAGATCACTAGAGGCAGACCATATTGCTAAACACTTCTCTAGTGCAAACCATGCCAGCAAAGGTCTAAAGATACTTTCTGCAAATAAGGGAAAGGTGAATCAAATTTCCAGCACTGGACAATGAGTTTTTCAGGTTGAAGCAAGCAGCAGAGATTCTTCTCTTTTCATTCAGGCCTTAACAGCAGTCATGAATCCCCCAAAGAAAAGGTTAAATGGTAATTTATATTTAGAAAGATACAGACAAAAAGAACTTATAGTCTCATGAGTAATAGGGTGTTTGAATTACAGGTCAATGACATTGTAAATAACCTAAGTTATGTACAGAAGCTCTCATAAGGATGGGGGTCCTAGCTTCTGATCAGTGCTCCAAGATGTACCCTAACACAAGCAGTATAACCACCCTCACATCACACTATGTGCAGATTAGCTTGCTTCGGGGCATGTTTATTTTTTCCTGTTCAACTTAACCTGGGAGCCGCATGTTGCAAAATATACATGGAGTTATGGGCTGACTCTGGAATCAAAGTTGCTCTGTAAATTACCAATGCTGGACTTTCTAACACAATGAAGTAAGAAAATATTTGTTGCCCAGGTAAAATGTGGGAGAAGTACACTCTAATGCTGGGACAGAAGATAAGCTCTATGGAGAGAAGCTGAATTAATTTTATTGTATTGCACAGAAGACTACACAAGGGATACTATTATACAAAAGAATTATTCCTTATCTAATTTCTGCACGCCCAGAGGATTGCGTCCAGTGCCTGCAGACAATACGTCTAGGTATAAATTAGCACACTATCCCAGAAGCACACCTTAAAGCATGCTGAAATGGAGTACATTTTCACGAGGGCCATAATTCCACTAGAGAATGTACTTTTATAGAAAAATAAATTTTTCACTTTCATAGCCATGTTTAAGTATTGCAATAGGTTTTATGATAGTTTTCACAATATTAAAAATACAACTTCAAATATGACAAAGCAATAAATATGACACTTGACACTTATGAATATGATGGCAAATGAAGTGGGGAGGACATCTGTGTTTAGTGTTTTTTAAGGTGGGTTGATATACTGCGGCTCATTCTATGGAGCTGACATACCTGTCAACGCTGCTTTTCTCTTTGGCTATTTTTTTTCTTTTATAGGCTTATTATTGCTAATTTTCTTCTTGGTTGGTGTTGGATGTTTTAGAGAGGAGAGAAGAAAAGAAATGAGGGGCGGGATGATTCCAGTTATTGCATCTGGCACTCCAGTGACAGTTTGGAAACTCCTTTTAATTAAACAAGCGTTACTTTTTAAAGTTAGAGTAATCCTAGGCTCTAACATGCAGCTGGGAAGGCAAACAGACATTAGTTCAGCTGATAAGCACATGCTGAAGATGAGTGAAAGGAGGAGATTAAATGGGATCCCACATGAATGCAAACAYGCAGAATGACTGGTGGGGGTGTGTGGGTGCACATGTGTGTGAGCACACGTGCACACAACGAAAGGCCTGCCACAGCCAGAGCTAGGGCCAGAGCTGCAGCTTAATGAGAATCTCTAAAATGCACTCCTCAGAATGCCATTTGATTATAAAAGCAAGTGATTTGGAAGGATAATCTGATTTCTGATGTGACATCACCAGATACCACATCACACTGGGTAGCAGACTGAATACAGGACTTGCCTTAGAGTTATCAGTGCCTGAGTCTGACTGCTTCCTCAGAACAGAAAAAAATTTGCCCTCTCTCTGTCCGTCACCTCTCCCACTTCAGGTCAGAGTAAGTGGCAGGAGAATCAGTCCCTTGCGTACAATAGCTCCCAAGAGGCAGGGAGCTATACAGTCAGGCATCAGGGAAAATTATCTGTGATGCTCTCACTGCAACAGAAGGAAACACTATGAAAATCAGGTATGATGCAAAAGAAAGCTCAGAAGGAACAAAGCTTGTTCTTATCTGCTCTTGATCCCACAAATCAGCTAAAATTAAGCATAYGAATAGCCCTAACTGTGGAGGAGGGAGATCTAAGTAACTATTTGCTTTAGTTTTTCCCTGGGTTAAAGCCTTTGGAAGGCAAATGCCCAAGCACAGACCTTGCTCTCTCTGCGAGCCATGTGCTGGACACATGCACTGCACAATGATAAGATTAGCACTGTGTGTTCCCTCAACAGTAACGAGATGTTATTTCTCTTCTCATCTTAAATTACTATCACATAAAGAAAACGACCCTGAGTACTGTTATTGTTAGCAAGCCAAAATCCAGAGGAGTTCAGAGCTCCTGCCCTAATCAGCCACCTCTGTCCACGCTCTGCGTTTGGCCTTCGCAGGTTTTGCTGCAGTTGGAGCCAGCCAGGTCTGAAATGGAGGAGCTGGCACCGAAGGCGGGTGGGTGAGGGATTTCATTTTTGATTACATACTGCCAGGTTTTAGAAACTGGAATCTCTCAAACCAAGGGAGAGGATGGTGTCTGGAGGATGTTGGAAAGATGTTTCTGATTGGCACTGAAGGCTTGCAAAGAATTAGTAGAGAATTAGGCTCAAATAGAGTTACCGTGATCAAATATAGTGCTATGTGTGATCAGGTTGCAGCACTTCCAGGAAAGAGTGTCTAATGAAAGCGGGCGTCAGTCAAGCCAAGGAGCATGAGCCTGGGCGCAAACAGAGAAAAGGCAACGCACGCTATCTGCAGAGCTGCAGCACAGGGAAACTAGGAGCTCAGAGAAGGACGCTGAAAGGGGGCTGAAAAAATCAGGAGCAGAGCTTTCAGGGGACACATGGCTGTGTGAACCACCGTAGCTGCATGAGCTGTAAAGGGACACTGGTGATTTTATTCCCACGCCGAGCCCCCATTGAATACATTCTTTTCTGCCTATAAAAAATGCCAGTATCTGAATCATAAGGCACTGACAGCTTCTGAGATAGTGCCAGAAAATTAGTATTTAACTTTTATACTCATAAGCAATACTAAGGGAATGTTAATAAAGAACAGAGAGCAAAATTTTGGCTTTACATTTCACAGCCAGAAAAAGAGCCTTTCCCTCTGAAATGTTCAGCTGCTCTCCCCATGCTCATGCGCTCTGCAACGAACGCTCTCCTGTCTGCTTCCCTCAGCTCCGGCCAGGAGAGTCTTCCTACCAAGGTAACCTGCTCCAGCACCTGGGCTTTCCTCTCACGTTCCTCAGAATAAAATTAGATTTGAGACTTCTGAGATCTTAAGATGTACTTGTATGACAACGGTGCCCAAGAATTTCAGAGAAAAATAAGAGATTTTGAATACTGCATGGGTTCTTGGTATCTAGAAATTGTGAAAAGGGATCATTGTACTAACTTTCCCGTGAGAAAAACCTAAAAAGAAATAATAATAATAATAATAAAAAATCTCAGGCTGAGATACTGACCTCTAAGAACGTTTGAAGAGATGAGAGATCTGAGAAAATTAAAACTTTTACCCTTCCGATTCTGTCCCCCATCCCACGAGGGGGGAGCGAGCGAGCGGCTGTGTGGTGCTTAGTTGCTGGCTGGGGTTAAACCACGACAACTATGCTGGTATTTATTCACATGGCACAAACAACTCATATAGTTTGAGAAAATAGACTGAAGTTTAAACATTTATTGTAAGCCGTTACACTGTTTTAAATTGAGGCTGTTCACGTATTGTCTTCTTTTAAAATGGAATAATGTATTTTTTTTTATTTCAGTAAGTCTGAATGTTTCATTTCTCAGTCAGAATTGTTAATCAGGAAGATGTGATACAATCTGCTAAATCTCAAAGAGTGCTAAGATATGAAGGGCCTTTAGCAGTGGTACAGGTAATTAAGTTCGTTATGATTTTCTATATATTCTGCAGCAGAAAATCTGATTGTTCTTTTGGCAAGGGGCCATGTCTGTTCATCTTCAAAGGTGACCTGTTTTAAATTTTAAAATAAATATTATTTAAAGTTGGAGATAATTTTATTTTAATAGCGCACATAATACCAATGTATGTTCTTCATTATATACAGCAATTAATTTATTGGCTAATATACTACTGTATTGAAAACTTGTGTGATTTTTTAATGCATACTCAAAAGATGAAAATACTAAAGACAGGTACTTAGCTGATGTTAACTAAGATGACAGATCCTGTGGAGCTACATTAACATCTTGGCATATTAATAGTCTGGAATTTTTTGACTGACTGTAGTAAAGGGAAGATTTGGGTTTGAAAAAGAAGAGAACTTAGCAAAATTTTTTCTCATTATTAGTATTTCTCACCTATTTCCATGAGAAATTATGAGAAACAATGTCTATGGGAGTTCTCCACAGGATTCTTACTAGTTGACAGGTGAAGGAGAATGTTGTTTCGGAAGGATCATGGGGTTAGGGGCTCCACATTTATCTGGTGCTGGAGAGAATACAAACCCTTTGTACCACTATTTGGGGACCGTTCCACACTGAATTAGAACTACCCTGTGGATCTAAAAAAATGCCTCAGGTGTTTAATACCTCCAGCTACTCTAAGGAGCTAATCTGAAACTCTTACTCAAAGGTGATTTATTTAATTAATCAGAAATATACACACGCCCAATCTTAAAGCCTTGACAGTTTCAGACGGTATTCAAAATATAACCATTCTCAATGCCATTAATCCACACATGCTCACACATCTGGTTCTAGCCAACAGATCAAATCATTTTCTCCCTCAAGAAACTGTCAAAACTGAAGCCCCCAAGAAAGCCGTAACCACATGCATCTCTCCACTTCCTGAGATTCACTCCTAACATTATTTTACAAGCTATTAGATTGAACAGGAAAAAAGATGACTGCGCCCATGTAGCTGGTTTACTGCCCATACAGCTGGTTTACCAGCTAAATAGTATTAAAAGTATCTGACCAATTTTCATGTAAAGGCTTTGTTAATTTATATGCACAATTTGGATTTCTGGGAAACGAATCCTGTTGTTCATTTTGAAATGATACTTTTGTTTTGATCAGTTATAGTATTCAAGTCTTCAACTCTAATAAATATGTTAAAAATAAGCCAAACAAAATATCACTCTTGGTGCACTGCATTATTAATCTGTAGTCATTTAATTTCATCATGTTTGTATATTTTTTCCTAAAAAGAATTCAATTAAAATAAGGCAATAATCAAATTAAATTTATCTACAACCTATAACAACTAGTTTTCCGTAGCATTGAATAACATGTGTGCGCTACCTTAGCCTAATGAAGAATTTAAAAAAGAGTATTAATATGGTACTTTCAAGAAAAAGGTGTGAGCTTCCCACGGATTCATCAATTATTACATTACCACATACTGCCTGAGAGTTTAGCAGTCATGAATTTGATGATGGGCATTTTAAGGCATTAATGCTGGGCAATTTTCTCTAAATTCTTTTCAGGACAAATCTCCTTAAGTTCATAATATCTTAACACCTTCCAAGAACAAAAGCCTTACGTTCTAAGACAGCAGTGTTAATGTAGTCTACGTATAACACATTTAGGATAAGCATGAATTGTACGAGACCCCAGGAGAAAACAGATTACACATCTGCTTATTTTGCAAACCCAAGGTACAGAGACATGCTGTTGCAGGCAGTTGTGAGCTTACTCTGCCATGCTCCATACCAACTCAAACATACATTACTGGGGCTTAATACGGCTGTGACTGCAAGGTATTAAGCCTTGCTGAAGGCTAAGATCAACTAGCTCAGGATCACTAATGCCACACTAACATGACTGTATGTGACCAGAATACAGGGAGAGGGAGCTCCCATCTGCATGCCAAGGGCATGCATGCTGACATGCCCTGGGTCTCTCATCTTGCAAACTATTCCTCCCAGCACTTACCCCTTGCCCTTGCAAATGCTCTGCTGGCAGACCTGCCTGAGGAGCTGCTGTACAACACCCACACAGATGTGCCTTGCAGCTCAGAAAAGGACATGAATACATGGCCTGCTCCTGCAAATGAAAGAGGCCACTCCCAAAGAAGAGATTAGCAAGGGAAAGCCTTCTGTCTTGGAAGTTAGTTTATGACCACATCCCAAATCTCAGAAATCAATGAGAGATGTGTGATGCATGAATAAAATGAAAAGTAGAGAACCTGAATGCTCGCTAGGGAAGAATTTGTATTTTGACTATTTACCTTCTGAACTTTTTAGCATTTATCTAGTTTCAAACAGCTGTGACCAGTACAGAAAAGGGATCATTGCAAAGATTTAACATTAAGGCTCTTTCAGGGAAATATAGCAAACACAGGAAAGTAATSTCCACCAAAATCCATGCATATACCTGCAAAAACGGAGAAAGAACCCTTAAGTAAAGATATGTCTGTGCGAGTGTTCAAGCCTTCTTTGTAGCATGAGGAAGCAAATAAAGAAGAATTCCTTTTTTATAACAGTTTGCTGCTCTTTAAAAATTACAATATTAAGGTAGTGTGTATAATACATAAGTCTGTCTAAAAAGAACGCATACAGAAGTAGTGGTTTGTGTTTGATTATATAAAATAAAAGTAGTGATGGATTACATTGCACTCATCAATATCAGCACAATGTAAAGGATTTGAAATCAATGATTTGATTTTTAACAAGATGCAGAGCRTTTGTACACGGTTAGTCAGAAGTATTGTACTTTACATAAATGCTTTACAAATGGTGACACAGTAATTACAGTACTGGGAAATGGCTACTATCTATCCGCTCTGCATTTTACAGACTAAATAGAAATTTCATGCATATTGAATACACTTGTGTTAGCTCAATTCATTGTTTTAATATCATTTTATAAGGTAAGAATAATAAAAATTCTAAATTGCTATTCAAATGTTACATCTATTTTATCATGAGTTACATTTTTAATAAAATGCAACTTTACTTGAAGCATASATAATGTTTGCATAATCTGTGGAAGAAAATTGTCATTCTAGGAATTTATAATTTGCTTATTTCTTACAAAACCTTCTTTTGATGTATTTTGCAGATTGATGGGGTTTCAGAGTATTTATACAGCTATAAAAATAGTTTCTGTGGTTGCGTATTTGCACCTTTGAGTAGACTTCTTTATAATTTGCAATATATTTTCATATAGTTTGCAAAAATAAGTTTATGATTTATCTGCAGTTTAAAAAATTCATTTCAAATCTTCTTTGATACAACACACTTCCAATTTTTGTTGTGACACAGATTATGCAAATTTGCTTGACAAAGAGTATGCAAAGTGATTTTAAAGTAGGAAGTTCAGCTGACAGTACCTAGGCTTCTGCATTAAATCAAAAGGATTGTGGTTTTTTAGTCTCATGGATGGACACTGATTACTCGGGGTTTTTTGGATTAATGGGGAGACTCCCACTGGGCATTTCCTGGTGATGCATTCGGGTATGATACTGAACTACTGTTGTGTCCCCATTAGTGTCATGCATCTTTTTCATTTACTGACAAGCTGCCAAGGATCTGTTGAGATGTCACAGGACCCTGGAATATGATTAAAGTAGGTTTTTTTGATTAAGCTCTTTCCAGTTCATGATATCCATGTAGAGTTTATGTCAAGTTAGTCAAAGCCTTAAAAGAGTCTGGAGGCAGTACTTTGCTACTGAACTGGGTAGGACTGCGTATCCGACAGATTTACTGGTTACAGGAGAGATTCACACTCAGATGCTGTTTTCAGGGGAATCTCAAATGCTGCTCACCTGTGCAGGAATCCCCTCTAAGTACTAAAGAACTTGAGCAGGAAACACTCTGCTCTATGAAAACCTCACATTCCTGAGTCCGCAGGATCAGGAGGCCACAGGGAACAACATACACCAGTGAGTGTTTTGAGGCATATGTTGTGTGTATGTGTGTTTGAGAGAGAGAGAAGTAGGGAGTTCTTCCATGTACAACCTACTGAATCTGTGGATGCAGTGGCTGGACTTCAATAGGTGAGATTCTTGAAAAGCTGTCTGGTTTTCTTACAGGGCAATGGCACACACATCCTCAACTGATGGGAAAAACATATAAAGATGTGATAGTGCCAATCAAAGAATTGCCCTGCAACTGCAAGAAAAGCCTGCAAATACGACTTGGATGTGATTCTAAGGCTCATGGTTAGGAGCCTCTGTTGATGCTCAGGGTTTTTCCTCGGCTTTGGAAGAGCAAAACACAGGCAACGCCTTGCCTGGTTTCATGATTCAGTTCATAACTTGGAGGGCTGTAATGAAACCCACAACGATGGTGGTGGTCCCGCACAGATGATGCTGGGGGCGAGCTGTGGCAGGCAGTAGCATCCCTGCCTTCAGCCCCAACAAACAGGTTCTGCTAGGAGAACCAAATGGAAACATCTTGTTGTACCCAGCAAGGGGAGGRGGAGTGTAGCAGAAAACCCACCCTTGGGGGTGTCCTGGTTCTGGCTGCGACAGAGTTAACTTTCTTCCCAGTAGCTGGGGGGCAGGGGGTGCTGTGTTTTGGGTTGGTATGATAGGAACGTTGATGGCTTATTGATGTTTTGGGTGTTGCTGGGTGGTGCTTGCACCAGGGACTTTTCCACCTCCCATGCCCTGCCAGGTGCACGGGAAGCTGGCGGGGGGAGCATAGCTGGGGCGGCTGACCCAGCTGGCCAATGGGGTATTCCATACCATGTGACATCATGCTCAAGATATAATTAGGAGGCATGGTCCGGAAAGGGGGGCTCTCATGTCTCATGATGGCCTGGGCGTCGGTTGGCGCATGGTGAGCAGTTGCATTGTGCATCGCCTGCTTTGTATATTCTATTATTGTTGTTGTTATCACTTTTATTAATACTGTTCTACTTTGTTTTRTTTCAATTATTAAACTGTTTTTATCTCAATCCACGAGTTTTCCTACTCGTGCCCTCCTGATTCTCTCCCCGATCCTACCGGAGCCAGGGTGAGAGCGAGCAGCTGCGTAGGGTTTAGTTGCTGGCCAGGGTTAAACCACAACAGTCCTTTTTGGCACCCAATGTGGGGCACAAAGGATTGAGATGACAACAGACTAACTAGAGCGTATTAAGGAATGTATATCTGTTAACAGTTGTTGGTCACAATATTGATTCATCTGTTCTCAATATTAGTTTATCTGACCTGCATCATGCTCTTGTTTTTGCTGTACCTGTTAAAGACTGGTGTTGGTTTCTGCAGTCTGCTGTGCTCTGCAGTGAT
>JAYKAV010000053.1:212688-228086 GCA_035582835.1 Phoebastria nigripes | reverse complement strand
GAGGCGTGGTCCAGGAAGTAGGGATCGCGGCTTGGGTATCGCTCAGCGGGTGGTGAGCAATTGCATTGTGCATCACTCATTTTGTATATTCTATCATTATTATTATTATCATCATTATTTTTTTCCCTTCCTTTTCCGTTTTATTAAACTGTCTTTATCTCAATCCACGCATTGTACTTTTTTTTCAATTCTCTCCCCCATCCCACTGAGGGGAGGGGGGAGTGAGCGAGCGGCTGTGTGGTGTTTGGCTGCCGGCCAGGTTAAACCACGACACTTACATTTGGTTACTGACATGTACGCAAACTAAGCCAGAGATCAGATGTATGTGATCGCACTGGATCCTTTTATTTGTTAAAAGGAAGCAGACAAAATTTATCTTAGTTATTACGAAGGTCACCAGGGAAAGAAAACTCTTCCTAACGCAACGGTAGGAAAACTCTTCCTAACGCAACGGTGGATCTATTACACAAAACAGATTTTGGATTCATTATATGTATGATAGATTTAGACCACTGTATGATAAATTTAGACCAACAAGAGGCCTAAACCAGGTCTCTGAAGCTAAAGCTAGCAAAAAGGAGTCATCACACATCAAACAATACCAGGTAAGTTGCCTTTCATTAGGTACACTAACGGTGTACAAGTCAGATATTCATAAAGAAAGAATAAGTTACTAGTTATACCCACTGCACGGCTGTTGCTTTTTTAAAGAGGTAAAAACCACATAACATCTTAGTGCAGTAACCAAGATCCTGAACTTTGCTTACTACTTCAGCAGTACCTAAGGCACAGTCACATTTAAGGGCAGTACATAAAAATGCATATACACAACTCATTTAGAGCATTAGGATGAGATTTCGCTCAGCTTCTTCACAGAAATCCCACTGACATCAAGTTTTCCACTTAAAGAAAAGGAAGTGTAATTTGGCTTATAGTAATGGCAAATAACACAGTTTAAGAAGCCAACAGTGGAAGATTTTAATCTGTAGAGCCACTGTACACCGTTTCATTCAAAACATAATTATATTTAAACACATGAACTTTCCTCACAGCATTATTAAAAGCCTATGCCATTTTACAGTGAAGTACGTGGCTTCTGTGTACTTCTATAGCTTCAAAAAACACTGTGGTCTTGTGTCTGAAATGTAGAGAGCTGTAAACACAAGATGAAGAGGGCAGTTGGTGTACTTCTGCAGTTAGAATAGAATATTTTGGTTGGAAGGGACCTACAACGATCATCCAGTCCAACTGCCTGCAAGTTTTCAGTAGAAAACTCCAATTCTAATAGACATACAAATGTGAAAAGCTTACATACTCTAGACTTGTCTTCTGAGTAAGTTTTCTATTTAGATTTCAAAAGTGAAACAAATCCACTTTCCAGCTGAAAACATGCAATGCTATCAAAATACCCAGCCTGTAATTGGAAGCACTGAATGTTCCTACCATGCAATGAGCTGAAGCAACACCAGAAGACATATCTTTGCAGGAATTCCTCAGTGATGAAAAGAAGCCAGTATTTTCAGAAATGAGACCAAGTTGCCAYAGGTACCAGACTAGTTCCATGGCTAATTCTTGACAATTCATGTGTGGAAACAGTGAAGTACAAATACATCAGAAAACTGAAAAAGCACCAGGTTTCTACAGTTTGACATAAAATAAACAAAGCAAAGTATAACCCCAAGAAATAGAGTGCAGAACACATGCTAGTTAGTGATAAAAATTGTGAACATCCAGGATCTTTCTACCACAATTTTGTGAGAAGAGTAAAAAGCCTCCTTTAAATAAACGCATTGTTTGGCACCTATGTATTAAATCGACACCACTTTAAGTTTCTTATGTACATAAGCAGACTACCCACAAACACACACGTGCCAACACTGGAATAGCACTGCAGATTTATAAAGGTTCTCCTGGGGTTGACAGCATGACTTAAAACTTAGTTAAGACTACAGACTAACAAAAGAGGTCCTTCAGTCTGCCATCTCAGTGGAGGTAGGGGATGGAGATCCATGCAGCAGCAAAGACACAAGGGTTATTGATGTGTTAGAAACCACAGAAGCACCTGAGAACGGTCACGGAGGAATTAGGGCTTCTTCCACCAAAAAGGTGGTGGGATCAATAGCCCAACTGAAGTACATCTACACCAACGCACACAGCATGGGCAACAAACAGGAGGAGCTGGAAGCTGTTGTGCAGCAAGAAAATGATGATATAGTTGCCATCACGGAAACATGGTGGGATGACTCACACAACTGGAGTGCTGCAATGGATGGCTATAAACTCTTCAGAAGGGATAGGCAAGGAAGGAGAGGTGGTGGGTAGCCCTGTATGTTAGGGAGTGTTTGGACTGTCTAGAGCTTGGTGATGGTGACGATAGGGTCAAGTATTCATGGGTAAGAATTAGGGGGAAGGCCAACAGGACAGATATCATGGTGGGAGTCTGTTATAGACCACTCAACCAGGATGAAGGAGCAGATGAAATATTCTATAAGCAGCTGGGAGAAGTCTCACAATCGCTAGYCCTTGTTCTCATGGGGGACTTCAACTTCCCGGACGTCTGCAGGAAATACAACACAGCAGAGAGGAAACAGTCTAGGAGGTTCCTGGATGTTGTGGTTTAACCTGGCAGGCAGCCAAACACCACACAGCCACTCGCTCACTCCCCCCTCCCCTCAGTGGGATGGGGGAGAGAATTGGAAAAAAAGTAAAATTCGTGGATTGAGATAAAAACAGTTTAATAAAACAGAAAAGGAAGGGAAAATAATGATAATAATAATAATAATAATGGTAGAATATACAAAATGAGTGATGCACAATGCAATTGCTCACTACCCGCTGAGCGATACCCAAGCAGCGACCGCTACTTCCTGGACCACGCCTCCTATTTATATATTGAGCATGACGTCACATGGTATGGAATACCCCATTGGCCAGTTGGGCTAGCTGTCCCGGCTATGCTCCCTCCCAGCTTCTTGTGCACCTGGCAGAGCATGGGAAGCTGAAAAGTCCTTGACTACTAGACTACTTAGCAACAACTAAAAACATCAGTGTGTTATCAACATTCTTYTCATACTAAATCCAAAACACAGCACTAGGAAAAAAATTACCTCTGCCCCAGCCGAAACCAGGACACTGGAGTGTGTGGAAGACAACTTCCTGACACAGCTGGTGAGGGAGCCAGCTAGGGAAGGCGCCCCACTGGACCTGTTGTTCACAAACAGAGAAGGACTTGTGGGTGATGTGATGGTTGGAGGCCATCTTGGGCATAGTGATCACGATAGAGTTTTCGATTCTCAGAGAAGTAAGGAGGGGGATCAGCACAACTGCTACCTTGGACTTCCTGAAGGCAGACGTTGGCCTGTTTAGGAGCCTGGTTGACAGAGTCCTTTGGGAGGCAGTCCTGAAGGSCAAAGGAGTCCAGGAAGACTGGACATTCTTGAAGAAGGAAATCTTAAAAGGTGCAGGAGCAGGCCATCCCCATGTGCTGAAAGACAAGCCAGCGGGGAAGAAGACAGGCCTGGCTGAACAGAGAGCTTTGGCTGGAACTCAGGAAAAAAAGGAGAGTTTATGACCTTTGGAAGAAGGGACAGGCAACTCAGGAGGGCTACAAAGATGTCATGAGGTTATGCAGGGAGAAAATTAGAAGGGCCAAAGCCCAACTAGAACTTAATCTGGCTACTGCTGTAAAAGACAACAAAAAACGTTTCTATACATACATTAGCAACAAAAGGAGGGCTAAGGAGAATCTCCATCACTTATTGGATGTGGGGGGAAACATAGTGACAACGGATGAGGAAAAGGCTGAGGTACTTAATGCCKYCTTTGCCTCAGTCTTTAATASTAAGACCAGTTGTTCTCYSRGTACCCAGCCCCCTGAGCTGGAAGACAGGGACAGGGAGCAGAATGAAGCCCCCATAATCCAAGAGGAAATGGTTAGTGACCTGCTACACCACTTAGACAYGCACAAGTCTATGGGGCCGGATGGGATCCACCCAAGGGTACTGAGGGAGCTGGCAGAATTGCTCACCAAGCTACTTTCAATCATTTATCAGCAGTCCTGGCTAACCGGGGAGGTCCCAGTTRACTGGAGGTTAGCAAATGTCACACCCATCTACAAGAAGGGCCAGAAGGAAGACCCGGGGAACTACAGGCCTGTCAGTCTGACCTGGGTGCCGGGGAAGGTTATGGAGCAGGTCATCCCAAGTACCATCACACAGCACATACAGGACAACCAGGTGACCACGCCCAGTCAGCATAGGTTCATGAAAGGCAGGTCCTGCTTGACTAACCTGATCTCCTTCTATGACAAGGTGACCCACTTAGTGGACGAGGGAAAGGCTGTGGATGTTGTCTACCTAGACTTTAGTAAAGCCTTTGACAATGTTTCCCACAGCATTCTCCTAGAGAAGCTGGCGGCTCACGGCTTGGTCGGGCATACCCTTCACTGGGTAAAAAACTGGCTGGATGGCCAGGCCCAAAGAATTGTGGTGAATGGGGTTAAATCCAGTTGGTGGCCAGACACAAGTGATGTTCCCCAGGGCTCAGTTTTGGGGCCAGTTCTGTTTAATATCTTTATTAATCATCTGGACGAGGGGATCGAGTGCACCCTCAGTCAGTTTGCAGACGACACCAAGTTGGGTGGGAGTGTTGATCTGCTTGAGGGTAGGAAGGCTCTACAGAGGGATCTGGACAGGCTGGATCGATGGGCCGAGGCCAATTGTATGAGGTTCAACAAGGCCAAGTGCTGGGTCCTGCACTTGGGTCACAACAACTCCATGCAATACTACAGGCTTGGGGAAGAGCGGCTGGGAAGCTGCCTGGCGGAAAAGGACCTGGGGATATTGGTCGACAGTCGGCTGAATATGCCCAGGTGGCCAAGAAGGCCAATAGCATCCTGGCCTGTATCAGAAATAGTGTGGCCAGCAGGAGTAGGGAAGTGATTGTCCCCCTGTACTTGGCACTGGTGAGGACGGAGCCTTGAACACTGTGTTCAGTTTTGGGCCCCTCACTACAAGAAGGACATTGAGGTGCTGGAGCATGTCCAGAGAAGGGCAACGAAGCTGGTGAAGGGTCTAGAGCACAAGTCCTAAGAGGAGCGGCTGAGGGAACTGAGGTAGTTTATGCTAGAGAAAAGGAGGCTCAGGGAAGACCTTATCGTGCTCTACAGCGACCTGAAAGGAGGTTGCAGCAAGGGGGGTGTCGGTCTCTTCTCCCAAGTAACAAGCGATAGGACAAGAGGAAACAGGCTCAAGTTGCACCAGGGGAGGTTTAGATTGGACATTAGGAAAAACTTCTTCACTGAAAGGCTTGTCAAGCATTGGAACAGGCTGCCCAGGGAAGTGGTTGAATCACCATCCCTGGAGGTATTTAAAAGACGTGTGTAGATGTGGTGCTTAGGGACATGGTTTAGTGGTGGACTTGGCTGTGCTAGGTTTGCGGTTGGACTCCATGATCTTAAAGGTCTTTTCCCACCTAAACGATTCTATGATTCTAAAAGCATGCTGAATAACTAAACAAATAAAGTTCATCAAAGAACATCAGAAGTGTTCCTGTCCAGCTGAGTGTAGGAGGCAACAGTTTTCTCAAAAACATTTCTGTGGAGAACGCTTGCCACGTACTTTTGGCTACTTGCCATACATACTGTAAGCACCCCCACCGCATTTCTCAATTGGTTGCTTTCTGCCTACTCAAATGCAACTGGGGCAACAAGAATAAAGGAAGTGGTATCAAGAGCGCTGAACACATTAGAACTCTGTGAAGCTTGCAAGTTGCCCTACTTGGTCTCTCTCTCCTACAAACAGAAGAGTTTTCCAAAAAGGGAAGAGTCAGGAATTTCTTTGAAACCATCCCATGTGTAAGATGTCTTAACATGCTATTTCTGCTAAAGCAGAAAAAAAGATAGTACAGCAGAACAGAAGAGGATGGAAAGAGCAGACAGAGTGATAATCCACATGCAGAACATATGGACAAGGCTTCATTAAAACGTTCAGTTCATCTCTGTTAGTGCAGAATTACTCTCTGATATAAAAAGGATTTAAATCCTTGAAGTCTCTTTTATTATGTAAGTATCAGATCTCCTACGAAGGCCATGACAGGACAGTTACTTTACAGAATGGTCATAAAAATCACAGAACCATTAAGGTTGGAAGGGACCTCCAGACATCACCTAGTCTAATCCTAACGCTCAGAGTAGGATCAACGAAAGCAGATTGCTTAAGGCCTTGCCTACTTGGGTATAACAACCCCATTGCCTGGAATCTCCTCTTCTCTAATCATGGCTGGACAGTCAACTCTTGACTGGAGATGCTCAAGGGGACCACTTGAAAAAGAGTGGCTCTTAGAAAAGAGATACCTGGATTTCATTAGGACCCAAGGCAACAGGGTGTAAAAGCATTTTAATTTTAAGAGACTGCTACATATAGAAGATGTTAGCCAGACTGCCATTCTTACCAGCTAGCAAGTGGAAGACTGATGATAACTTCTGGCTAGGAGTTACTATCCATTCCCCACAAAGCTTACTTACCCTTTAACCATACAGGATGGGGTTTCATGTTTTACGTCTTCTGGATTCTTTCTGAAGGAGTTGCTCAACTGGCCAAACTGATCAACAAAGGTCTTCACTCTGTATTTGTTTGGCCTAACAGTGATTCTTAGGTCACAGCTCTAAGTCTCAAAAAGACAAAGGCACCTAGTTTATATTTCAAACACTAGGGGCAAAATTCAGTCTGCAGTTAGGCCTAATGATAGACACAGCAAGGCGGCATACTCCATTTACACATTAGAAACCCCTCCAGAGACCTAGTGTGTACAAGACACCAATTCTGCTGACCAGCCACTGGGTCTCCAAGATGTACTCAGTACAAATGATACTGCAATGAGTACAAGCCCCCGTTATAGTCAATGGAAATCAATACACAGGACCTCTGAGGATAATTAAATTTATTAATTTTGACCTGAATTTCACAATACAAGAAAAGTCACACACACATCGCTCCCAGACAAAAACAAAACCTCCAATCATCAACCTGTATCATTTTCCCACTCCCCCTCATTTTTATAGGACTTTCCCATTTCCAAAAATGTTCAAGCTGCACAGCGATATGAGGAAAAGAAGAAGAATGCAGTGACATGCAATTACATCCTGTATAGCCTGACGGTTCAGATCATCATAAGGGTGCATGTTATATTTAAGAATGTACGCTCTTGTTCAAGTCAGGAGGAAGAAAAGGAAAATGTAATTTTCCTGCTACCAGCAAGGTCAGCTTTGCCAAGAGTGACATACTTCCACTCCACCATAGGTAGAGTGTGTGCAAACCAAAGCAAAGCACTGTCATGAGAATAACAAAATTGATCTTGCCAAAGGAGGGGCGGGGGGGGTGAAAAACAAACAGTGAAATATGCAGAATTCTAGCTATGGTCGAAGTACAGTTTTACGTACATAGGAATGGGAAGCCTCCAATTTTACAGTATTTTGCTTTGTGTTCACAGTTTGCAAGCAGTTGAAGCTATGGTAACAGGCTCTTACAAGAGTAGCTGAAGGACAAAACAGGATAAAAGTATGGACTGAAAAATCTGCTGCAGAAAATTCAGGCTGAAGCTGACTGTCTCTTGAAAGAGGCACTTGTAGACAAACATAGAGGCTAACATCTTACAAGATCTTGTGTTTGGTCGAAGAGGATGCCATTCTGCAGATTATCTACAACATCTTCAGCTTTCATACTTCAGCCTTAACTGCATCTATCTATAAATTTATAGTCCTTGTTTCCGAACAGCACTGTTACTCTCTGAAATTCTTTCCTGAGGAAGACACCAAGTAATTTTTCAGCTTCAAGTTTCAAGAGTGGAATTCACCTGCACCTTAAGGCCAGAAAAAGCACTAGGCTATCTTGTCTGAATGACTAGAAGAAGTGATTTTACACACCTACCCACACTGAGACCGGCAACTTGTGTCTGAATACTTTTAATATATTTCAAAAGACTCTGGAGGCCCTTCAAGAAGTGGAGGAACTAAATAGTTCACATTAGTTTTTTTCCAGTGCTTAATCACCTTTGGCATAAAACACACACCATGTTTGTTACTCACATTTGAAAAGCTCGAGTTTTTTTTGACCTTGGTCCTTTTTCTGCCTCTCCTTACTATATTAAGGCATCCTATATTACACAGTAATTTGTTTCCTAGGAAGATCTCCCTACAGGTTAGAAACCTTGATTCTGAAGAAGAGTCCTTTAGTCTGGAAGGCACAGTCTCTCAGCCTCATATACCTTACTTTTAACTATCTGCCTTTGCAAAGAAAGCACTTTTTTGAACAAAGGCTGTTCACCCCATTTCCCCCCCAAGCTATTATCACCTGGGTCAGCAGATGTCAAGGAGGGTGGGTTGTTTGGTTTTGGTTTTTTTTGGAACTACAAAACTCTGGAATTAAGACTGAGTAGGAACACCATGGTGAAATGCTGGTATCACAACCTGATTATTTTTAACTTGACTAGCTCCTTACACAATCTTTTAGTTCTACTAGCCTCATAAAATTTGAATGACAGCTTCAAGGGAAAAATTTGTACAGTTTTTAACAGAATGTCTACACGTAAGGCAGGAATGGTCCTCTTTCCCAGTTTTACAATTGATCTCATTGACATTCCATATAACATAGATCATTTTACTCTTAACTGTTAAAGCTATTATTACGTATTTAGTGGGAAAAAGAAGAACCCACATGTACTGTTTGGGAATCAAATAACAGAAGGATTTACTTGTATTCAAGGTCACATGAATCCTGTGCTTGAACTACTAGCTATCAGCTGTCTGCATCTCAGTATGGTTGTTAACCAAAACATCACAGGGAGCTGCACAAGAAGCTCAGATCCTGCCATTTTAAATCTAGTGTGTAATACTAACTTCACGACATCGAGGTTCGTCTCAAGACCTCTGACATTACTCTCACTGAAACAGCATCTATTAGTGTTCTATGTCCCATTAGACATTAAAATCAGATGCTAATTGCCTAGATTTTACTCCTGTCTTAGTCTTTATTACAGTTCAAGAACCGCATAGTGTAAAAAAGTCCAGTTTTGTGCTCTAATATAGTAGTCCATAGAACATGGCTCCATTTATCTTTTCACCTAGCACTAATTTTTATAATATATGGAAAACCACTGTTATCTGAAACTCAGTAATATACCATTCTCCTATCTTTGAGGCAACTTTTGAACGAGAGCAGCTTATTTAAGTATATAGCACATCTCAGTAGGGTAGAAAGGAAGGAAAGGAAAAGAATATAGTGATTACATACCTCACATTTACGTATTCACCTAAATTAATGAGTGAGTTACAATGCAAGAGTGATTTACCACTCAAAGATTGACCTGTGTGCATCCAGGCCAACACAGTTCATAGCAATTGCAGATACAAAATAGTAAGTTATTCACTACAAAAAGCAGACATTTGTTTTCTCTTCTTAGCTTAGACGAAACTGATTCAGCTTCACCCAGCATGATCTCTGTGTCACACTGCAGTTTCAAATCAGTAAGACTGGTGTTACATCTGTCAGCAAATTCTGCATGACTGTGTAGTTCAATAAGAATCTGACTAATAGATCGTGCCATCCTGTCTCAACAAAGGCTTTAGAGATCTCTCAGTAGGCCACCTTAATTGCAACCGCAAGCTCCTAGACATCTAATAAACTTGACATGACACAGATAAGAAGCTATATAACCAACACAATGAGAACATCAGGATTTTGTTCCAGCTGTTCATAAGAACACTGTCTGCCTTGTAGTGAAACCTTGTAAGATGTGTACTCCCTATGACAGTCCTGGGAAAACAAAGCATCTTCACCATTATTTCAATTTGTGCACGCTATCCATTTTTCTAAGCATCTTTCACAATACTTAACAATACATTTCTCATACTGCACCATTATCTTGATCTTACCTGGCACAATCAAACAGACCTCACTCAAAACATCTAAAGATATCTCACCCACCCTTACTAAAGAAGCTTAACTTTGCTGAATATTATTATTATTAATAATAAAAATTCTAGCTACTCAAAGTTGGGCCAACTGTAAACCATAGCTGTAAGACTTTTTTTTCCCCCTCTCTCTTCTGAGACAGATTTTCAGGGGAAGGGGAAGAAAAAAAAAAAAAAAAAAAAAAAAAAAAGGCTGTGCGCTTATAACATCACTGGTCACCAAGACCAGTCCCTGGCCAGCACAGGTGTAAACTTTCTAAATTTCAGTAAATTTAAACCTTACTTCAACCTAAAGAACTCTTCTCCAGATGCAAACAGCATATGGCTTGAAGTGAACATCAAACTATACCACACATGAGGGCTAAAGTTAAATGTTATGGTAGATGCTGGGGGTAACATGGAAAACAGACAAACAGTACTATAATAGCCTAAAGCACTGCTATAAGAATAGCTGAAAACAGTAAAAAAAAGTCATTCAGAGTTCAGATTACTGAAGAGAAAAAAATCTGGAAGTTTTAAAGAGACAGCTTGCTCCCTCTGCTCATATGAAACTAAAATGAAGCTCAATATACCAGTATTTACAAAACAAACCATGAAACTGGCAGGGGTAATATCAGGGAGCACAGGCAAAAGTTAAACAAGACTGTGCATCATTTAAGTTTTATTTAAAAGGAATCTTCATAAATTCATATTATATAAAATATAAATAGAATTGAATGTCTACATAGCCTTCTTCAGGGAGTAAATATATCACATTTTGCTGTGACTTCAATATTTGATTGTGACGTAATATCCAGCAATTTCTGCAAGCATCCCCACATATACAAGTAACAGAAATCAGTATCATACCAAATATCCCATCATTACGAAGTACTGGAAGTTTCAATGAGAGAGAATTTTTCTTTTCTTTCTAGTCATAAAGGGAGTTTTAATTTAAGCCATTAGGCAACTCTTAATAGAAATGCAAACTTCTAGAGAACAGTTTTCAACCTTTTGAACTGAAGGCAACTGAAAACATAAGAAACCACATATTGCCTACTAGAAATAACAATCTGTGCTGGTTTTGGCTGGGATAGAGTTAATTTTCTTCATAGTAGCTAGCATGGGGCTCTGTTTCGGATTTGTGCTGAAAACAGTGTTGATAACACAGGGATGTTTTCGTTACTGCTGAGCAGTGCTTACACAGGGTCAAGGCCCTTTCTGCTTCTCACACCACCCCACCAGCAAGTAGGCTGGGGGTGCACAAGGAGTTGGGAGGGGACACAGCTGGGACAGCTGACCCCAACTGACCAAAGGGATATTCCATACCATATGACATCATGCTCAGCATATAAAGCTGAGGGAAGAAGAGGGAAGGGGGGACGTTCGGAGTGACGGCGTTTGTCTTCCCAAGTAACCATTATGCGTGATGGAGYCCTGCTTTCCTGGAGATGGCTGAACACCTGCCTGCCGATGGGAAGGAGTGAATGAATTCCCTGTTTTGCTTTGCTTGCGTGCATGGCTTTTGCTTTCCCTATTAAGCTGTCTTTATCTCAACCCATGAGTTTTCTCACTTTTACCCTTCTGATTCTCTCCCCCATCCCACCAGGGGGCAGTGAGCAAGCAGCTGGGTGGTGCTTAGTTGCTGGCTGGGGTTAAACCATGACACAATCTTAACTTTTTATGGATAGCTCCGAGATAGCTCATAGATTCCAGAAATCTACTGATAACAAGCTCAAAACTAGTGCTGAGTGAAAGGCATCACACACTGATTGTTTAAAAAGGTAAAATAACCCCAAACCGACACACCAAAATGGCACACATCACCTCCTTCCCCACTTACCACTTTTACTAAATAACACAAGTACATACACCTATTCCTAAAAATATCCTAGTATGTTTAAACAGAGTCCTATCTATCTCTTGTGGACCATCCTGTCTCACTGCAAAGTAGATAAGAATTGCTCCAAAGCATAATTTCTAAAAAGAAACCAACCCAAAAAGCAACACCACCACCACTGCCCCCCCCCCCCCCGAAAAAAACCACCCACACAAAACACAGAACCCCAAAGACCACATTATGTCAGGCTCTACATATTCAGCTCTCTCTGAGCATAAGTTACCCTCACAGATTTTCTAAATACAAAGCCATTGGATCTGTCTTTTCTGCCTCTTCTTTCATTAGCACACTGGCCTTTTTCCTTGCCTAGATTTCTCATCCAGGCACAAGGTTGAAGTCAGCAACAAAAAAAAGGCCTAAGATTTCCCCCCCGCCCCCCCCCAAAAGGTTTTAATGGCAGTCAATTACATTTACTGTAGTGCAACTTCTACATTTAATCACAAAAAACACATATTCGTGATTTATTCAACTACAATCCAAATAAAATTTAGATCTTGGTAAACTGTAATAAATCTTTGGTCACTGAAAGCAACATGCAATGTTAATTGCTTCAGGGGGGCGGGGGGAGGGGGAAGCAAGATATCTCTCTCAGAGCAAAAGAAAATAGTGTCAGGCATCAAACTCCATTTCTAGTTAATATTTCCCTTACTGATAAACTTATATTGATGAGAGAAGATATCCACCCTAAAAAATGGGTTTTATCCCTTTTTTTTTTTTTTTTNAAAAAAAAAAAAAAAAAAATCAAGATCCATAAGAAGCAAGGTTGTTCTTAAACAATTAGAAAAAGGAAAAACACTGGTGTGTTTTTCTGCAAGAATTAAGCTGTTTAATATCTGATATGGCCATTTAAAAAAACCCCAACAAACCAACAAAACCCAAAAACTAAGGAACTGCAATCTCATGTCAATCCCTATTACAAGCATGAGCTTCCTGCCCCAAGCCCAAGTCATTTGACTAATCACAAAGAAATGAAAATAGCACTCCTCAATGCAATGCTCTCACTGTTTAAAACCTTTTGTTACTGTTACTGATTTGGCAGTATTTGGCAGTACTGATACTGGCCGTATTTGACTGTCAGTGTAATCTCTCAAATGTGAAGTCTCCTGTAGTACCAGTAGATCATCCTTTGTATGGCATACTAACTTTTGTATCACTTATTAGCAGTTAAGGTTGGTAATGTATACTACAGCTACACCAATATCTTAACTCTACCCTTCAGAAGCTGGAACGCCACTCTATAACCCTTCGCGATACTGTTACCTTGGGGCTGCACAAACTTTCAGGAACGATGACTACAGCTTTAAAGATGCAACTGATGATGTTTAATGGCTATGAATTATGAATCCAGCTGTCCCAGAGAGGATAGTCATCCTGTCAGTAATACATATAATGACAACTGCTAGTACCTCTAAGTCCTGTTATGAATCATTGGTACATGAGCAACTGAAAAACAAAAAGACCCACAAAACTCAAAAAAACTTTGCACTTTCTCAGTTACACCTGCTCAACCCTTTCCTGGCAAAGTGAAGTGCATTTCACTTACCTGCACTGCTGGCTTACTGTCTTTCAGCTATTTAGATTCTCTTCATTGACAATTAGACCCATGACCTACAAGCTGTTGACCATCCCATTTATTCTGTATTATGGCCCAGTTAAATATAAAATAAAAAGCTTCAGTGTTCACTTGTAATGCAGACAAAAGTCTATCTTCAGCATCTTCAACCTACTGCTATACACAGAAGCAAAAACAACCTTAAAGAGAAGCACCTAAACCTTCTTTTTCAGCCCTTTTCCGAGACACCTGTCTTTTTTAAAATGTATATAGTTTTACACAACAGAAAGTCAACAGTTTCCATATATGCTATCAGCTGCAGAGGCTGATCAGATGAGGTTGTAAACTCTTCCAATTCTGCTATTGCATCCGGGGTGACTGTGTGGCATCCCATCATCCTTCTATTCCTCGCTGCATTTTCTTCCCAATCTTAAGTCATCACTCCTTAGAGTGGCTGAAGAAAACTTGAGTGATTTCTAACTTTACACAGTAAAGATGGTCACTTAGCATGATCATTTTAGCCTTCTCTTCCACCCTACAGAAACAAATGGTTCTTTATTTGACCTTTGGTTTTAAACAATTTGAGTGCTATGGAATTTGCTTCCCCCACTCTCAGATCTAGAGTCACATGTTTATTTACAAGTGAATGAACTCACTCTTCCCAACTCTCTTTCTCCCAGAAGACATCAATTTGTAATTCTCTGCCTTTCCTCAACAGAAGTCACAGTAGAAGCAAAACAGTTACTCCTTCAGCCTTCTCCATTTCTYGCAATGAAGCTGCATCTAAAACACAGAGAATACTACTCTGTTTTTATTCTTCCTTCAAAATTATCACTAGTTGCAGTCAGCCAACAAATAGCTTAAACACTAACCCTTGCTGTTCAGTCTCACTCTCACATTGTTATCCTTGCAGGAAGGATTCGAGTTTCAGGATGCTGGAACTGTTTGAAAACTCAAGAGCCAGCCACAAAGTCACTACAGTAAGCAAGCATTCAGCTCTCTTATAGCTCAGCCCTACTCAACCCCCCTTAAGAACAAGGTATCACTTAAAGAACACCTGTATTTTTATTACTGCACGCTTCCTGCGCAAGGCCAGGTCTTATAAAACATAAAGGCAAACCAAATGGACTGAAGTTATGCTTGGATAGGGGAAGGCATTTTTTTTTTTCTTTGCAAGCACAGTACCACAGTTATTTCAGAATTGTGCTAACTCGCTTTAAATAAGCCAAGCTGTGTGGTCAACAACGAGTACACATGCATACGCACAATGAGAAGAAAGGTGTTTATATTAAAATACTTTGTGATTAAAGAAGTAATTTTATTTCCTCCCCCCTCCCAGCCCCCAGTCAGGAATACAGAGCAGGAACTCTCCCTGGCGCCTCCGAGCCAGAGGGGTACAGGACAGGAGCTCCGAGAAGGGCTCGGACCATGAGGCCGCGCTGCTGCCGCCCGGACGGCCGTGCCTCTGCTCACCCTGCACACCCACCACCCCGCCCTTCCCCCGCTCCCCCTCAGGGTCCCTCCCGCGGGGAGCCATCCCCGAAGGCGGCCCCAGGCCGCCCGCCTCCCCCGCTGCCGGGCTCCCCTCCCGCCCACCCCCGGCTTCCCACCGCCCTCACCCGCGGGGAAGGACGCCGAGGAGAGGGACACGCGAGTCCCGCGGCGCGGCCGTGAAGAACCACGGCAGCACCGGACGGAAACGCGCCTCAGCCGAGGGCGGCCGCGCCTGGGGCCGTTAACCGCCGCCGCCCCCCCAGGCTTCCTCTGTCCTCAGCCCCAAGGAGCAGGCACGGCAGCAGTGACGCCCCCGCTCGGTGCCCCCTCGCCCGGCGGGGCCTTGCCTTGCCTTACCTTCCCTCCTGCTCAGGGCCATGGCCCCGGGCGCACAGGCGACCCCCTCCGAGGAGCCCGACCTGCCCCACACCGCCGGCAGCTCCGCGCTCGCCCTCCTTCCTGCTCGCCGCCGCGCCTGTCCGTCACGGGACTGGAGGCGCGCCATT
>JAYKAV010000053.1:201414-212236 GCA_035582835.1 Phoebastria nigripes | reverse complement strand
CGCCGCTCGCGGGATGCCCCCGCCCAGGCAGCGGAGGGAACGGGGGTGCCGGTGCCGCGGGTCCGGTGGCTGCGTGCGGGGACCGCCGCCGTCGGGGACGGGTGCCCGGGCAGCGGGGCGAGGGCGCGGCAGCCGCCCGTCGGTTGTGGTGTCCTCCCCCATCATCCGCGCGTCCCGGCGCCGCGCTGGCCGCGGCGGGGTCTCGCCGCGGCAGCGGACTCGCCTCGGCACAGCCCGGGCAGGACGGTTGCGCGGCGGGGTGCCCTGTGCCGGCGCGGGGCGGCAGCGGGCTGGCACCGGCCGCGGAGCGCGGGGAGAGGCGGCAGGGGGAAGCACGGACGGACCCTCGGTGCGGCCGGTTTGGCCGGAGGGAGCGGCGGGGCGGGAGATGCTGCGCACGGAGCCGCAGTACCGGCGGCGATTTAAATTTTGGGAGCGCGTGATTCTGGGGGCTGCCCTGCGAGGAGGGGCCGGGGGAGCCGGGGCTGCAGCCGCGCCGCCGCCTGCACCGCTTCCCCCCTTTTCCTTCCCGGCCGCCGCGCCGCGGAGGGCGCGGGTACGTCGGAGGGGCCGCGCTGCTCCCTCCGGCCTCTCGCAGCCCCCCGGAGGGGCGGCCCGGCCCCGAGGGGCGGCGGGGCCGCAGCCCGGCATCCGAGGAGGGGCGGGCGGCGGGTGCGTCCCGCGCGTTACCCGCGCCGGCTCCGCACATCTGCCCCGCCGCGGGCGCGCAGGGCTCGGCGCAGTTGGAAAAGTCCGCGGGCGCGCAGGCGGAGCGCGGAGGCGGGCGCCGGGGACCGGACGCATCTGCTGCGGTGGCCGGGGCGATCACGGGTGGCTCTCCCCGGGGAGGGTGGTGTTTGCAGACGGCTTGGCCGAGCGCCTCCGCCGTCCTTTCAAACACCGTCTGCCGGAGAAATAAAATCATTAGCCAGCCTCATACTAAACCGCAGCGCGCCCCGGCCCGTCTCGCCTCCCCGAAACTCGCCTCCCGGAGCGGAGCCGGCGAACCGCCCGGCGGCCGCCACCTCGGGGCGGGTGTGAGCGGGCGGCCCCGGCCCGGCCCGGCGCCGTGCGGTGTGGCCGGTGCGGGTCGGTCCGGGGGAGGGGAGCGGGGGGAGCCCTCCAGCCGGCGGAAAGTGCTGAAGGGGCTTTCTCCTGCGGCCCCGCTTTCTGTCGCCTTCGTAACCTGATTCTTACACTGCTGGTGCCCCAGTTCCGGTAGCGATGCCGGTGCCCTGCAGCTTGGGTTTAGCGGTAAATGCATATATAAGTGCTTGGCCTGAACTTCCCTGAAACTTCCAAGGGTTTCTAATCTGCAGTGACGAACCTTTTGTGGTTTGTTTCCGATTGTGCTTCGTTATGGCACAGGCTTACACCGGCTTATTGTGTCTTGGGAGCAGGTGATATTTGAATCTCTTCCAAATTAAAGCACTTAGAACGAGATCAGTTGCTCCAATCACTCTCAGTGGTGTGAGCCCAAGAACAAGGCTGTGAAACTCAAGTGCCTTTCTCAGTGCTGGAGTGTTTTGTGTGTATTTCTATGTGCTTTGGAGTAGCATCACAAGCGGAGCACTAGCAAAATTTGAAATACACCTCAAGTTATTTAGGTAGCAGATGGCTGCAAGGGGGCATCCTGCTAGGAGGAAGGGTCACCTGAATGTGACCGAGTGCAAATCCAAGTGTGGATGACTGAGAAATCTCGTGTGGGGTCTTAGTAGCTGAATGCTTTGTACTGCAGCTTGGGATATGTCGGGGGAGCCTATTTGTTGTACTGGACTTGTTTTAAAAAGCGACTCTGGTCTAGAGCAGGGGATGATACTATTTTGTAATGCAAATGTATTTGAGGTATCAGCCTTTCACATCTGTGATTAGTTTCATTTCTGTCTTTGTGTTTTATCTGGAAAACAGGTAAAATAGGCAGAGTAGAAGTTTTATATTTCTGTGCTTTCAGCAATATAGCAATTATACTTTCAAGTCATTTCCAGATGGTTTGCACAAAGCACTTTCTTTCAGAATCGCAAGTTTTARTTTTACTGCGTGTAGCTATTTTTACAGTGCTAACCAGATTTTATCGTTTCTATTTGAAAGGTTGTGTCCCCCCCCATCATTTTGCATGCTTTTCAAGACCTCTGGTATGTGGTTAAAATGGACTCAGATGATCTTTAATAGTTTTATGAATTACAATGTTATGTATTGGAGATTTACTTCTGAGTGCTGTAGTCAGACCCTGTGTGATCTGACATAATATTCCTAAATTAAAGAATGCATTCATTATGCCATTGTTCAGTTACACACAAAGTAAAAACTAGGACTGTCAAATAAATTCGTTGATTCTGTTTTAGATTATTTATAGCTTTTCGTTTTAGTACTATAAAGTGCTATTTGCATTTAGTTACACATATAACTAGTTTGCACTAGAACAATAYAGGGCATACCTCTTTCTTAACTTTTTAGAATTCTAGAATTTCTAGTCCCTCTGAAATGAGTTTAAATTTCTGGTACAAGTTGAAGTTACACTTAGAGTGAAGTCAGAAATGCTTTAAGCAAGCATTTAACAACCAGCAAACACAGACTGCTTTTGACAGAGGTGTTGAGGAGAATGTGTTTTGTCTATATAATGTTATATATATATATATAAATGTATAATTACCAAATCAAGACAAAAGTGTCAAGGTCCAACTAAAGTTATATTCTAATAAATTCCAATATATGAAGCAAGTTACTTTATTAGTTGGTAGATGTGATAGGAGAAATGTATCCCTGAATAGGACATTCACACCTGATCCTGAGGAAAGCTTGGGTTCAGTTTCCACTGTGTCTGGACACCAGGTAGCATCCTGCCCAGAGGGTACCCTCTGCAGGCTTTCCTGAACATTGCTCGTCCTGGTCAAGTCACCACTTCACAGTCGCAACAGTTTTTTCTGACAGCAGATGTTCTAATAGGAAATACTCATAGACGCAGTCTGGATGACTAAATTTCAGCTTGACTGAGAGCTTTGTCTGGCTAAATTATGGACATTGGAGTGATTATTGGGATAGTTTTTGTGTGCCTTAACAAAGGTGGTAAAATGTTATTTTACACCTGCCTTTGGCAGGAACTCTTTTTCCTGTTTGCAATTACACGTAGTCAAAGCAATTTCCTTGTATAGCTACGATAATCCTATGAGTAGTTTTGGTAATAAAAAGAACATTGAAATAAACCCTTAGTTTTTCTAAGGTATACCATCAGGGGGCTCTTTCAAACTGCATCAGTCAAACAAAAACAGCTGCTTCAGTTCTACTCCATGAACAAGACAAGTCTTATATGCTGCTTCAGTTCATCACTACAGTGAATTTGTTTATCTAACCATGCATGGTGAACGAGAGGACCACTAATGCAGAAAGTTAGTGTTAGCTCATCAGTTATGATTGTATTTAAGAGAGACTTTCAGTTCTTAGAAATGTATTATATGGGCCAAAATATCCCACCTGATTCTTAAATATTCTGTTTGCTAAATCGGTAGTTTTGTTTGAATAACTACAGAAAAAAAATTATATGTAGTTGTTTGCCTTGCGAAAATTCATAGTCATCCACGAACCATATGGCTTTCTTACCTCTAGTAGAGAAATATCTCTCTGCGTGGCACATACAGTATGTCAACAGCTGTGATCAAATGTAAGTAGAAGTGGGCATGGATGAATCAGAATCTCTTTTAAAGTAGACCTGTTGGAGACCAAAACTTCTCATATTTCAGTCCATATATATCTCCATTATAGAATTATATTTCCCGAAACAGATTATAGTTCATCACAGCTACTTTCTGTTGTAGGGGCCAAAATGATTCATTAAAGTAAAATAAGTACTCTTCCCATGATATTTATTTAGGAAATGTCAAGTAGCAGTTTATTCATTTAGTACACGCTCAGTTGTGATGAGAGGRTGGAAATCACTGCAGTTAGATTTCTCAATCAGTGTTTCTACGCATGCATATATATTTGGTCTCACTTTGCTTTTATCTGTTTCTCACTGTACTTTCTTAAATACTTGTTTTGTGCATAAAATTTACTTATCTTCCATGCATTTTCATTCCACGTTTGTCACATTTCTCTGTCCTTCCCAGTTTTGAAAATAAACAACAAATAGCTTCCAGTATGGCATTGGCCTTTAGCCCTCTAAATTTTTTTGTGCTTTTATAACCATATATTCTTGCAATCTAAAGAGACTTTCTTTCCACTTTTGGTAGTAAATGTAGTATACACCTGCAGTTAGCAGAGATGCAGGAGGTATACCATAGATGAAGGCTTTTATCTCACAAGGGGAATCAGTGTCTGTTATCTTCAGTAGATGCTGCTACCGCTGTGTGTAAATAAAGTAGATAAATTGACAGTAACGAAACATGTGAAAAATATGGTCAAATACATACATAAATCCAACAAGGCAAAAATCAGTAATTTAGAGATTCAGATTGTACGTATACACAAATAATAGAAAGAGAAGTATACACCAGAGCTTTCTATCTATAGCTCCCCATCTTGGGTCCTTCATAGCTGCTCCTTCTCCACCCAAAATCCTTCCACCACTCTCAATTTTGTATCTTCCATCTTAAATACTCTCTTTAAAATGTAAATTTGTTGTGTCAAAGGAAAGAAGAGCATCTTAGGGTTGTCAGATTGACCTGAGCTCAGTTTGAACACAAAAAGTTGTTGCAAGCCAAAGTTTATTCTAGCAAATGTAAAGGTTAAGTCTTGATAATGAAGTTGAAAGCAATTAGGAAAGTGTAAAGCTAAGAAACACAAATTTAGGGAGAAATTGGACACCAGTCTCTTGTGTAATTGTCATTTAAGGTGTCTCTGATGATACGTATTTCATCTTGGAAGCTGAGAGGCTGCTCGAGCGGTGTTCAGCCTCTGGAGTGCTGCCTTTCAGAGGGAACAACTCTCCTGCATTGCCCTGGAGAGGTAGCAGGTCAGTACTGAGAAGAACAATTCAAAACATTTTTTTGGACCGCATCCTTATTATCTTTCTTCTTTAATTTAGGTGATACTGTATCTTCAATAATCCCTGAGCTGTGGGGAGAATGCAAATTAGTTGTTTAAGCTTGTCTGGAATCTAATTGCCCGTAGCATGCCAGGGTTTTTTAATATGTTGATTTCCTCCATGAGGTTTATTTTTGTGCATTGGAGGTCAACTGAATTACTTTCCTGTGATTCTTTACTTCTTGACAATATGACTTGCATCGTAAAACTTTTTAATGCCTTAATAATGTTATGCAAATTACATATCATAAAATATCAGCAAAGTCTCCAGCAATTCTCCTAGTTTCACAACTGGATAGGCTGGTGACTCTTCATAGAAACCATATACGGTATTATTAATGATGCAGATAATCAAGTTAGCCTCTAAGGAAACTTCGTCCAAACCATTTCACTCTTGCATGGTCATTTTTAGAGCTTGTGCAGCTGCAGGGGTACAGAAGTACGTTATTGTATTATTGTGTGTTTTACTGGCAGTGAGGAGTAGAAAGACCTTCCCAGCTTTCACACTTGCCTTCTAGTTTCACAAGTAGCCCATAAAAATAACACAGAACAAATAGCTTCAATTGCCGCAAGCGGCAGGTTATTTTTGACCCTCTTTTTTTCCCCTGAATGGCAGACAGTAGAGAGAGAATCTCAAGTAGTTACTACTCCTTTTATTTGTTATAAAGTAACCTAAAAGTAGGAGGGGAAGGAAAAAAACCCAGAGGATCTTCCACTTTCACATTCTTATTGATTTATGGCTTAATAAGTCATTGGGATATAAAGCTACAGAGCATAAACACTCTTACTCTATTGAATTTGGCTAAACAGAGTCCAAGTAAGATAAAAGACRACACTTTTGCTTCATTCATGCAGAGTGAAATTCTTTCCAAAGAGCATCGGTATAAGGCCACCTTTATCCTCTGCGCAACAGCAGATTTCACTTAAATGAACAAATATATTCTTTAGTTTTAGAGATTGATAACAATTATCTTCCCTGATGAGCAGAAAGGAGGACAAAGCTTGCTTTTCTTCCTTTGATTTACTTCCCTTCATCTTGCAGCCTTTCAAATCCTGCATAGTTGAATCCACAGGAAGAATCTGGGCCTTTTTTTATGCTAGAAAAGGAAATGAAAAAGCACAACCAAGTTTCTTGAAAAGACTATTTATCTGTCTGAATTCTTTATCATACCCGTACCCAGGCTTCCTCATGATAACACCATGTAGAGGAAATAATATGTAGACTTAATAATGCTTATTTGTTTTTTTAAAATTGGGGCATGAAGACATCACATAGCAAGAAGGTGTTGCATATGAGTAAGAAGTATTAATATCCTCTAGCTGGGAAGACTTTGGGCTCCCATTGGTGAGAGTGACACAAAGTTCACCTTCCCTCTGAAGGAGAATTCAAGCCCCTCTGATGTTTCCAGCCCTTTCTGGCTGCAGGACGTGAAACTGATCTTTTCTTTGATGGCGACCTGTGGCTTTGTTATCCAGCATCTGGCCTGTTTTTGGCTATTTTGGGGTTATCTTTGCCATAATGTTTTACTTAAAGGCAAGACATTTTTAAAATGTGATTTTTAAGTGTTCCTGTTATACACTGTATACACTGTAATTTGATTTTTATTTCAGTCTGAGATTTTGATCTCACTCATGTGATGGTCTTTTACAAATGGTGTCATTTAGGAATAGCTACTATAGTTTGTATTCATACCGCAAATGTCCAAAATTAGTTTTCAGAGCYAGATAAATTCTTGGATTTAAGAGAATAACTCTGATATTTAAGAGATTCATTTTAAAATAACTAATGTAAATGATGTTTTCTTAGTAGCTTAACAGAAATTTAAATTTACTCTTTTCCTTTCTGGAATTCAAATGGATGAACAGGACTGCTGCTTTTTTCCCCATAAGTTTTAGTAGGCTGAGAAATCAAAATGTTACACGTAGACTAGGCATGGCTCCTTCACAGTATAGAGTTTATTTAAACTGCAGTATACTATGATTTGTGGATCAGAGTGTTTTTGTCACAAGTATCTGCATTTTATAGCATTATATGCAGAAAAGGCAGCAGTACATCTGAAAATGCAGCATTACTTTTGCTGCCAGTCCTGAAATGCATTGGATTCTACAGCGTTTCCCATCTCCATGCATGTCAACCTTTATTCATTATGCAAGAGGTGAGTATAAGTAAGTGAGGTGTTTCAAAAGAAATTATTTTGATGAAGTTGAAGAGGGATGCAATTAGTTGCAATATCCTGTACTTTTATAATAATATGAATGGTAAGTAATTTGATAACAGTTTTCTTAAATGGTAATTTAGAATTTACTACTCCAAAATCTTAACATATATGACATTTCTAAAAGAGAAAGCTTGTCTCTACATTATTTTTCAGCCTCATTTCCTCCTTTTGTAAAGTGATGCATTCTTATATTGCACTGACCTTTCTTAGGAAAACTTGAACTTTCTACACTTCAGGTTCATAGAATCATAGAATCATTAAGGTTGGAAAAGACCTCTAAGATCATCAAGTCCAACCATCAACCCAACACCACCATGCCCACTAAACCGTGTCCCCAAGTGCCTCATCTACACGTCTTTTAAATACTTCCAGGGATGGGGACTCCACCACTTCCCTGGGCAGCCTGTTCCAATGCTTRACCACTCTTTCAGTAAAGAAATTTTTCCTAATGTCCAATCTAAACCTCCCCTGGCGCAACTTGAGGCCATTTCCTCTCGTCCTATCGCTAGTTACTTGGGAGAAGAGACCAACACCCACCTCGCTGCAACCTCCTTTCAGGTAGTTGTAGAGAGCGATAAGGTCTCCCCTCAGCCTCCTCTTCTCCAGGCTAAACAGTCCCAGTTCCCTCAGCCGCTCCTCGTAAGACTTGCTCTCCAGACCCTTCACCAGCTTCGTTGCCCTTCTCTGGACACGCTCCAGCACCTCAATGTCCTTCTTGTAGTGAGGGGCCCAAAACTGAACACAGTATTCGAGGTGGGGCCTCACCAGTGCCGAGTACAGGGGCACAATCACTTCCCTACTCCTGCTGGCCACATTATTTCTGATACAGGCCAGGATGCCATTGGCCTTCTTGGCCACCTGGGCACACTGCCGGCTCACGTTCAGCCGGCTGTCAACCAGCACCCCCAGGTCCTTTTCCAACAGGCAACTTTCCAGCCACTCTTCCCCCAGCCTGTAGCGTTGCATGGGGTTGTTGTGGCCAAAGTGCAGGACCCGGCACTTGGCCTTGTTGAACCTCATGCACTTGGCCTCAGCCCATCGATCCAGCCTGTCCAGGTTGCTCTGTTTTCAGCTGCAACGAGATTTAGAAAGTTATGTATTACTTTATGAATTCAAAGGCACAAACACTGACCTTTGAAAATAATGAAACAGATGACCAAAGCATTATAATAGATCTAAATAGTTAAATTCAATAGTTTGGAGGTCTGATATACTTCTTTCAAATTAAGAAGTGATGTATTAATTTTGGATGCTTCCCAAAGTTTTTCTCTTTTTCCTCCCTAAAAATGTTTCTCTACAGCTAAAATAAATTGTTAAAGGTTACATAAATCAGTGGAAATATTAATACATCCATGAATAAAAGATCTCCTATAGTAATGTCTGTTCATTCTTGAGGTCATTTATAGTGCAGTTAATGTTCTTTTATAGTGTTTGTTTTCGAGTTTTCTTTTTGACATACATTTAATTCTTCTTTTTCTTAATTATTGTATTTCAAAATAGCATTTTCATTTTATGGTGCTTTTGGAGATTGTATATTCCTTAGTAAATGTCTCATCTGATACATTAGTATTTTTAACATGTACTGTGCTTATGATTTAGAGCAGGGCGAAAGTCACTCAAATACTCCTTGTCATGGATAAATTACAAAACACACTTCCTTTGCTAACTAGTGTCAGGTCTCTGATCAATTCCCTGTGATTTTCTATTTCTTTTTATTTTCCAAAATTGTCACGAATCGCTGTCCTAAAAATGATGCAGAAGGAGCAAAATACAAAGCTGAGAAGTGCAGTGTATGCCAGGCTGTAGAATGCTGCTTTGATCAATCAAATAGAAAAGTTTCTCCTATATAGCTGTATCACRTTCAGACTGCAATCTCTTTCAGGAGCTTTCCTGGCATCTGCTTGTATGTAACCTTCTATTTAGTTGCATACCCAAGTAAGGTAATACATTTTATTTTTCTTTTCATTGTTTTTAGAAAGATAACAGATGCCTTTTCCAAACTTCCTTTAATAGAATATTTTCTATGTCTTTATTAATTTCTTTAAATTACACTCCATTATTTTAAAAACTTTGTGGTATACTTCCTAATTTGATGGAATGTCCTTTAAAATGTTCTGACAAATGTCCATCTGTTACTCTACAGCATGTACATGGACACTGAAACTTAGCAAACTAGTGTGATGCCCGAGAATCAAGAGAATGTGTGAAGCCTTACATTCTGATTACAGTGTTGAAATGAAAGATAACATTTTGCTTCACTGCTTGAAAGATCAGTGCTCTAAGTACAGCTTGTCATGTTAACATTTGTGTTTTCCTGCACTTCTTAATGTTGCAATGCATCAGCCGAAGGGTGAGCAGACGCAAGAGCAAGCCCGGGTTAACGTTGGAAAAAAGGGAGAGTATTATGGAGGGCTTTAGGGAAGCATCGTGATACTGCTTGGCACCAGAAGAAAAGGAGAGAAATGACCAAGGATATAGGTGAAAGTGTCTGAATATAACAGTGAAGAGATCCTAGGGCCGTACAGGGGATGACTATTTTGGTTGTCTTGTTCTGGTTACATGTAAGGGGCAGGAACAAGCTGCATAACATCTCTTTCCTGAGGTATCGTACACTTTCACAAACTGCATTGTGAAAGATTGACAGACTTAAACAGTTTCATGGGTACAAGATAAAACTGCACARACTATAGAAACAGTCATCAGCATTGTATAATGCATCTCGGTATGTAAAAATGTATAGAAGGGGCTCAGCTGATGTGAGGTAGCTGCCAGGCTGCGTTTGTAGTGTTCTATACTTGGAAAACAGATTACCCGTAAAATAGGGTAGCTAGTCAAAAAACCCCCCAGGAAGTCATTTACTGCAAGAAAACATTATACCGCTCTTAATTTCAGTTGCATAATTCCACATAATGATGAATAAAATTTGCCTTTCTTTTTCAACATCTTTCATGGAGCTGGTCCAAGTTACCCTGAAGAAATATCTTACTCGTTATTATCAGGACTTGCCACATAAGCTGCGTTCCTCTTGACCAATGGAACAAATTTTTCCTGTGTTTCTGATTTTGGAGCACAAGGAACAAAGTATTCTTGGCAGCCAGGCTGTTCCCGTGTGAATTCTCTTCTGAAAGAYATCAGTGTGATCATTAGTCTTCATTTTTTTCAGAGCAAAACATACAAACGTCTTCTCCAGCCTTGTCCTCCCTTTGTAAATATGTGCAACTCTTGTAATCACTACCACCGGTGAAATCTCATCTGAAAGATTTGCAAGAAGTACCAAAATAAACAGCAATGTATGTGCATGCAAGATGTCCCGGTGTCGTGGTTTAACCCTGGCAGTGCCTAAACACCACGCAGCCACTCACTCACCCCCCTGCACTGGTGGGATGGGGGAGAGAATCGGGAGGGCACGAGTAGGAAAACTCGCRGGYTGAGATAAAAACAGTTTAATAATTGAAATAAAACAAAGTAGAACAGTAATAGTAACAGTGGTAACAACAACAACAACAACAACAATATACAAAGCAGGCGATGCACAATGCAATTGCTCACCACCCGCCGAACCCAACGAGAGCCCGGGACCCTGAGCC
>JAYKAV010000053.1:78810-201279 GCA_035582835.1 Phoebastria nigripes | reverse complement strand
GAAAAGTGCCCGGTGCAAGCACCACCCAGCAGCACCCAAAACATCAATGGGCCATCAACGCTCCTATGATACCAAACCCAAAACACAGCACACACCCCCAGCTACTGGGAAGAAAGTTAACTCTGTCCCAGCCGGAACCAGGACACCCGGTTATGAAAGAATGATTAATACACTGAAATACTACTCAGTAAAAACTTCTTGATGCATTCCCTTTAAAACTGTATCTATGAAAATTTACTTTACCATCCAGTACTACTATTTTTTGGCTATAGCTACTAATACTGTGTGGTTTGATCTAGAGGATTTTGTGGTATTCTTCTTAATTGATTGATTTTTCATGTATTGTTTTAACACAAATCTGTGCCAACCTATATATCAGAAACCTATTAGAAAAATTGACTGTATACATAAGCAGCAAATTGTGATTATACCCAAGCATTTATATACGTTCCACAAAGGAGAGTGGAGAAAGAGTTAAGATTGCAGACGTAACAGTAACTTTTCAACATCTTTAGTATCCTTAGATTTCACAGAAATTTTAAGAGTAATTTAAATATTCCCACAGGAAAAAAAAAAGATAAAAGAAGTGACTAAAGTATAATAAAATAAAACAAAGTGGAAAGTCACAAGATAATATAGAATTAACAATACTGAGCAAGAGCAAATTAGTATTCATATAGTCATTATGAAGATGAAACTAGTAATAATTTCACTTTTTTCCATATGGAGGCAGTTAATTGTTCCTAAGTATATGGAAAAACTCATGAACTGAAAGACTAAAACAGAATAGAACTGATTCCTGTAAAAATTGATGTGTGATATAATATCATTTAGTGGTTACGTATAGAATTTTTTTCTTCCTCACACGTGACTTAAAATTTTTATTCAGGAATCAATGAAAAGAGTTTCCTGGAATGTTGCCTGTTGTCACCAGGAAACGACGACATCTTTCTGAATTGCCTTGATAATAACATTTTCATTGTTTTTTTCCCACAGCAGACTACTTGGAAATTTCAGCTGGTGCTGAAGTGATATATTTGTGAATTCACTTAAAAATACCCTCCACGTGTGTTTGTGCCTGAACCTGGGCCATCACTTAGTTTCTTGATGCAGTAAAAGGAGCTGACTGAAATCTCAGTTTCCGTTTGTGGTTTGGCCCCTATGAAAATTGCAGGCTTTCTCTTTCACGCGGGCTGTTTATTCGCTTTACCTGTGCTTGATTCTCTGCCATCTGGGTGAGTCGGGGGGTGAAGGAAAAAGCAGCATCTTCATTTTTGACAGGAGGGAACGTTTTGATAGCACTGGCTTGCGCTAGCGACTAGATGCAGTTGAGCTCCCATTAGGGCCCAGCATCGCTTGAGGTGCCTTAGCATCTCCAAGATGCCCATGCAGACCTGGCCAGTACAATGAAGAGTGGCTGGAGTCTGGGCCGGGGGCACCCAGCACCTCTTGGGGAGCACCAGCTGTCCAGGACGGGCTTCCCCTGCCATCACTGAGGAGCTCAGGGCCACATTAGGGACTCTAGGTAGTCACCCTTCTGCCCTTCGGCCATTGCTCCAGAAGGGTCCCATGTAACCCATGTGCCATATCTAACAACTTGATACATATCTGCTGACCTCAGGTATCTCGAGGTTTCCCAAATAACACCAGGCATCGATTTGCAAGCAACAAATCCTGCCCTAGGCGTGTGTTTCCATCACACCAAGGGGAGCTGTTTAAGAGGCTGTACCTAACTGTAAGCATTGACTTTGATGGAAACAACTTCACAGGGAAAACAAATTTAAAATGAACGGATCCTAGAGATTTAAATGCATTTGCGTTTGTTATTTGATATAATAAATGAGCACACATAAAAGTGCTCTCCAGATATGCTTGGAGAACATTGAGCTGCCTGTGTGCAAATTTGAGCTGTCATTTGCTCAGACTTCAGCTTATTTGTATTTCATTTTCACAAATTACCCTACTTCCCAGTGACATCCAGCCACCTCAAATGTTTGAATTCAGCCGTTTGAGTTACAGGTGAACAAGGAAGGTTTTGCCACTGAACTCAGACTTGGTTTTTAGGTGCCAGCTGGCAAAGACTTTCCTGAGCACTAATCTGTGCCAGCCTCGCCATGAGCAGGGCTTTTGGTTTTAGCATCGTGTTTGGGCTGTGTCATACTTCAGTTCTTTTCATTGTAGCCTTACTCAGGAGTGACTTGAATATATTAACTCTTTGAGCAAAATGTGCTTAAAAAAAAAAAAATCACCTAATTTGAACAGAGCAAGTATGGGCATTTTCAAGTCATAAAGAGCTAAGACTGCCTACAAGAGAAGCTGTATTTTGGGCTCCATTATATCGTATATAAGCAAATAATCTATGTTCCTATTTTTCTTCTAATGGAAAACCGGGAAATAGCATTTTCTTTTTATGCTTGCACTTGTCAGAAAAGTAGCCAAATACCCCAAAACACTGGGCTGGGGTATTGGTTTACTGGTGCCTGAAGAGAGCAACACTAAGTTATTCTCCCCAAACTTTGCAGTTCTCTTTGTTTGATAGCCTCCCCTTCCATCGATGACCACTGAAGGTGTGCCAGGTGCCTGGGACCAAGACTTCAGCGCAYGGGGTGCCATAGCAGCACTTGCCCTGCCTCTGCGCTGTTGATGAACGTACCACCTTTGGGGCTTGTGGCTGACTGTAAATTGTCTGCAAGTGGGCAAGTCTATTTTTCTGTGGCGTCAGTGAATTGCCCATCTCTCTGAACTTGCTGTGAGCTGCCCTAGTCACCAGCATGATGGGAATTACTGGAGTATTCTGGGGCATTCCTTTGCTGGCGTCAGAGAAACCTGAAGGAGGTGCCTGGGAGGGGGGGGAAGGCACCTGAAGATTGCTGCCTTCTCCATCCAAGATGACGTCTTCAGGCCATACTAACACTGAGCAGCATATCGCGTTTCACTACCAAACCACAACTGCAAGCTCTAAAGCTCATCCCGCCACATGGACACCGACCTCCCTTCAGATAGCTGTGTTGGGGAAGACCGCAGTCAGCACTCCTCTCTGCTGACCTCCAGTAAGGACCGAGAAGGGGGACAGATTTAGTGTTTATCCTGACCAGGGCTGCGTGTGCTTTTCCATCATTTTTAGAAATTTCCTTTGAAAGAGCTGACGATGCGTGATCTATTTTAAATACTGCTTCAGAAGATGAAATTATTTTTGGTCTAARTGAAATCAATAAGCAGTATTAAATACAAGATAAGGTTTAAGTGAGCAAGAAAAAATCCGGTGACCCTTAGTATTTATCGTATGTGTCAGGGCTGGTATGACAACCTCTATTAGCTAATTAATAGGCCCTTTCTGTAAAGCAGACAGCTTACTAAACCCAACAAAACCTTCTCTCTCTGAAGTCCTTCAAAGGCATGAGTAGTAACAGGTGCACATGTGGTGTCTCCTCCTTTGTTCTCTTTCTTCCCCACTGGTGTCCCTATTCCTCAGAGTCCTGGACCTTGTTCTCCCTGGCTTCCTTGTGTGCATCAGGAAATCTTCCCAAGCCTGGTCTGTGTAGCCCACCATGAAGTCAGGTGCTGGTAAAATCCCGATTTGCACCTTCCTCACCTGTGCTGTTACGAACTCCTCCGTACTGGTACTGCACGGTTGAGCTCCGTGGGCGCTGGGGTGTGTAAAGCGATGCTCCTGCCTTGCCTTATGGAGATCACCTTTCCTCTGCCCCTGCTCTCACAGTCAAAGATCTTGGTGTCAATTGGATTTTCCCAACAGAGAAGCATTTTTAAGTTCTTTATAAAAAATGTATAAAAATTAATGCAGCTCTCCCTTGCTAGCTTTTTTCCCCCTAACACTCTCTCTTTGCTGTCTCCTTGCCTCACCATTATAATTCTGATGTTGTATTGGCATTTGCTGTATTTAATATTTTCTGAAATAAATAAGAACATTGCTTACATCTGTGGATAATGCTGGCCCCATATGTACGGTACTGGGAAGTGTTGCCTAGCAAATTCTGTGAATCTTGATGAAATATGTTAGTTCCTTTTCATAACTTACATCTGTTATTTCTCACAGTATTTGATATATTTTACATGCTTTTGTGATCCTGATTTTAAAGGAAAGAGAAATTGTGGTCAAGTGGACTCGTGGACTCAGTTCTTTCTTTGAGACTTTTGTTGCTGGACATGAGATTCATCTGATTAAATGTGTATGTTGTAGCTGAATCCATCTGAGCAGTAACTAGCGGTTACTGGTGCTTCTTGGTTCCCTGTGTGGTGAGTGGAGTGAGATGGGCAGCCCTAAGGGGAGATGAAACCTCTCCCTAAAGCAGGTTAGCTGCATCACACCTGAGAAGTGCCAGCTATCTCAACACCGGAGCTTGGGATGACTGGCTCAGAGGCAGATTTCTATCATGAAGGATGTATATATTGGTATGGTGAATTCCATCGGGGAAATCTACAGGTAGTCTCTTTTTTGATACATTCCAGTAGAACTTTGGCCATACAGTTAAACAGGTCTTGAAGGAATGAATCTTTTAGTTGTGGTTTCTCACTGTTGCTCGAGATGCTTTTAAAATCAGCATCTATGCATAAAGACATCAGAAAAAACTGATTTTTCATCAGTGTAAGGCTGCAATTGAGGCTACTGTTCTCATGCATTGAATTCTACAGGAAGTTGAAAATTGTGTCATAACGTTGCATTAACTTTGAGTTGTATGTCCTGCATGCACACCCTTTTTTTTGTAGCAGAAGTCGTCTGATTTAGAGTAGTCCCACACAGGAGCGGGGTTGGGGTTCATGCATTTTCTTCTTTTTTTTCTTTTTTTTTAAAAAAAAAACCAGTAAATACATTTTTGCCTGATCTCCTGAGGCGCTTAGTGATTCTATTCCTTGCTGAGCAACAGGAGATTAAGACATAGAAAAAGGCTGGTTTGGAGCTTATTTGGAACATGCCAATAATAGCAGTTGTTGGTAACGATTCTATTCCTTATGAGTACATGACATGCTCCTTCTCTCTTGTGATAGAAGCTTTAAATGTTAGTAGCCAGGAAGCGCCAGCATTCTAATTGCTGCCTGTAGTTAAGTACATAAAAATACCAGGGGCATAACATATTCTGGCATTAAAAAAAGTAGATGGGTAAAGAAAGAGGGTGCAGTTAAGAATTCAGGAATATAAGGCGGAGGCAAAAGTGTCTACTTGGAATACCTGATACTGCCTTTGCTTCCAGTATTGGTGAGGGAAGTTTAGCAGTCACGTAAGAAACGTGTTTGTGTTCCCTCACCAGCTACATTTGAACTGGAGAGCTTTGATCTCTAAGTTGGTCCTTTTAACATGAAGATTTTTCATTTCTAGATAGTTGCGGTGCTGGTTTCAAAATGCTAAAAAGTAGAAAGCCCTATAGTGACCTGGCCAGCTCCATCTGTAGTGCTCTTGGAACGTATGCATCCTGCATTCACTTGGCTGATCTGCTGTTGGTTTCAGAAGTGGCAGCACAGTACAGTGCTGCCTTTAACTTACCCCAGAGTTAAAATAACAGAACAAATAAAAAGTAAGAGAAGAATCCCAGAGTTAAAATAACAAAACAAATAAAAAGTAAAAGAGAAGAATCTCATTCTTTTAGAATAAGAACAATTCTTGCGCATTTTAATTCCAGCTGAAATTATTTTGGCATTTTCGTGAATTAAATCTGCTGCTGACCATTAGAACATTAAAGAGAAAATTGCCATTGAAACTGCACGTTTAGTCAAAAGTTACACTTCCATAATGCTGCTAATGTAAAAGGGATGAATTGTCAGTATACATTATGCACATCATTATACACATACCCATTGTCTTTGTCAGTAGCAGATRTATCTGACAATTTTCAAGGTTTTTAAAAATTATTTTAATTAAATGAATCCCTTATTGTTGGGATTTAAAAACATGTAAAGTTCTGTTTTACCAAGCTGCACAAACAACTATTTTTAGAAGCGATACAAAGTTTCTTTCAAACTGAGTCAATGTTAGAAGGTTTCAGCTGGGAATGCTTGGAATGATTCAGAGTAAGACTTTGATTTTTGATACGTAAAAGTAAAAAAAAAATGCAAAACATTCTATATTTGGATACTTGTAATACCTAAAAAAACCCTAATAGATATTGGCATTGCTCCATATGAAACTTCTGTAAGTCATCCTAGTCCTACTGAGTTCAGCATCCTCAGTAAGAACATGTTCATGCGTAAATATAGAACCTTCTCTGTTGTCCCGTAAGCATGAAATCAAATCAGTTTTTGTGGTTCTTTATTCCAAAGGCTTTACAATAGACCCCTAAATATTTTTATTATTAGAAATCCGGCATTTTTTTCCTCCAGAGAGCCTGTATGCTTTGTGTTTAAGCTGCATGGCCAGGTTACATTTTTTGTGTCCATCTGACTTCTAAACTGTTTTCTGTTGCTTTTGATTATTGAATATTTAATTTAGCCTAGTTCTGCAAGGCACTGAGGAAAAAGAAGATAACTGTGTAATACAGATATGACTATTCTCCCTCCAGTCCTCATCAACACTGTCATTATCAGTTGTATTCTAATACTGTAGAGACATGTAAAACATTTACATTTTTTATTCATAAGAGAAATAAGTAGTTTATAGATTAACTATACATAGATGTAGTATATATCTATAAATTGGATTTAAGCATAGATAAATAATACTTTGTAGGGAAGATGACCGTAACCTTTTTTCTTCTGCACAACTGTAGCCTGTATGCATTGTCATCATTCAGGCAGTAAATTCTTCAGTTAAAAATGTTTCACTGCACTTTCGTATAAAGTTCGTGTGCAAGGCATGTTGGTGTTTTCTACTAAGCTATTAAATGTCACTGTTGTGTGCACCACTGTCTTTGCTTCTGTCAGACTCCTTTTCACTTCTCTGTGAGCATAAATGGTTACTTTTGAAAATTACATTCTTTATGACCTATTGCTCTAATCAGCTCTACAATCTAGCTACAAATTCTTGGGGTACCATTTATGTCAGAATCTAAAGATGGTATTCAGTTCAGGATTAAGATACCTGAATGTAGTTGTCTGCCTATATATGACGGGATTCAGCTGCATCAACTCAGACATCTAGTGCCTTTTCGGAAGCCCTAAGTTATTCCACGTGGCGCTCAGCCGCTACGCTAAAGGACTCCAGTCCTTCTTAGGTCCTGTGTAATGTCTCCCAGCCTCAGCGGAGCTCTTGAGTAAACAGGCAGCCCCAGACATCATTAGACACCTGTATATATGCACTGACTCAATCCCTACATGCCTAAGATCCCAGTATAGTGGATGGAGATCTGGTCGGTATAGCGAAGGCAATCGAGAAATTCAGCTGATCAGCCCCTATGTGTGCAGTAAACTTAAGCATCCTATGGTATTTCAGATGCTTTAGGTTATCTGAGACATCTGCATGGGCTAGAACATATGTTGTAGGACCTACAGAGGTCGTATGTTCTTTAGAAATGGCAACTGGAGTTTAGGCATGATACCTGAGAGCACCTGCAGTGACACTAGGCACTGGTATGTGAGCAACTGCATTGAGCCCTCAATGTATGATCATAGGCACCGTTGACTGTACTAGAGGCGTAGGCACTTTGGTAACTGTAGACAACTGAATTTCAGCATTGTAGATCTATGAGCTGAACTCTACCTTGCTGAGGACCTGGATATTAATTTAACATAATTTTCTTGTTTGGCTATTTGTCTGTGGTAACTCAAGACTTCATTATCACGTATATATGAGAAACTACTAGTCCATCAACTGAAGAGTCCCGTTCCCATAAACTAACCTTCTCTGCTGTTTGGCCTATAAATCTTATTCAAGTTTTTCACTTGAAATCCAAACAATACCCTGTTTTGTACATCTTCTGTGCCTGATAAAATCTTTGAACAAGCATCACTAATTTTAATGAACCAATATTCAAGTACCTAGGACAACCTAGGACATGATTGGCAAGTCATGTCTACAAGCTCTTTATTGAGTCCTTTGTTAACCTTCTACTACTGAAACGTTGCTTCAGTTTTATGAAGTTCAGATGCTTGAAGTGTGGGAATCTGAGGTTTATGGCAACCTTCCCATCAGAGTACAGCTAGGCAGCATGAACAGAAGTCACGGCCAAAGTCAAACTACGTAATAACCATAATAGCAATACCTCACAATTCTGCATCATCGAAGGATTTAAATGTGTTTTGCAAATATTAATTAATGTCACAACAGAGTGAAGTACATGTTGTTAGTTTATACCCATGTCTGTGAGAATGAGTACTGAATAAAAAAAGAAGCTATAAACTCTTCCTGAGACCTTGGGAAAATCATTCATACTGTTAACTTCTACTTTAGCTGGATAGTAGTGCTTCTTCCGTATTCAGTGGGGAACTGGGAGGCTATGCTAGCTGGGAGGGTATTGCTGTCTAAAATGGCAAGTGCAGGGGTGTTTTTGCAGCCAAAAATAGTGCAAATAGGGACTCGGTGCGCACTTCTTTTTTGCATTTATCACAATGTGTGGAATTCATACAGTGCAGATGTCTCCATCTGAGCTTGTTTCCTTGCATTTCTTTACAGTCAATGGAGGTCTAGTCAGTATAAAGTGCAATTAATCTCGTTCTAAAGTAGGTGTCTGAATAGATCAGACTGACTGCAAAGGACGCATGGGGGTGACTAGTTCAGATGTAGGAGGGGAGAACTGAATCTCCTCCTACCTGTTCCGTGGGCAAAACTGCTATGATTTTGTCTTTAAAAATATACATTTAACTTCACTGAGCCACAGTTAGCACACCAGATGTAGAAGTGTCTCAGAATAAGTCTAAGCCTTTACCACAGATTGTCATATCAGAATTTTCATTTAATTAAAAATACCAAGCAATTGTTTCATCATTTTACACAAACACAAGGCAAATACCCATGATGTCTGTGTGGGTCATCTGGAGCAGCAAGCAAGGTGATGAACAAGGTTTTGCAGTGGAGGACTGAGGAAAATTTCTAGGACTTCTTAATTTCTAGGACTTCTACATTCTTCCTTAATGTGATCTCTTGGAACTTTGTTCAGGTTCCCCGCACATCTAATGCAATACTAGATGCCCTCGTGTAACCATGCTTATCTCCAGCTGGCACTTAAGGAAGGTGTGGTCTTCTATAGGTTCTGTATCTTACCTGCCACTGTGCAGGCGACTGTGGTACCTGAGTGTCTTGGAATGGCACTGGACTTCATATATGGACAGTTGGTAAGATTTGCATAAAGATTAAGGTCTGTAAATTTACTTGTCTACATGTAAGAGGGTGCCAGTATGCTAAGTGTTCATGGTTTCATGGTCAACTGATCGATTCAACTCATTATTTAATGTAGTAAAACATGCATACACAGGAGATGGAGGAGAGGGTCATCCGCGTTGCACCTTCCTTACTGCTAACACATCTAAACTTGGCATCCACAGAGCAAAAAGTTAGATTTGTCTCCAAAAGTATCTCAAACAGCACTGGAGAGCGGCGTTTAAGCAACTCTATTAATTCCTAGATCTCACCTGAGTAGAAGAAGGGCTTTTTACCTAGCACATCTGTAGGCACATATGTGTAAAAACCTATGCCTGGATCTCTTAAACTCAAAGTTATCCTCATCTAGAAGAAAATCATGTTCTAGACAGTAGTTTGCCGCACTGAGAATTTCAGAGCAAGCACAGATCATCCACACTGGAATTGCACACATTTCCTGACCTGAGCTCTCATTCTCATCCTAATTATCTTTAGTTTCCATCTGCCCTGTTTCTTTCACAGTCATGCCTGATTTTCCTACTGGGAAAATACATTAGTCTTTTAAAGTAAGTGAGTAGGATTTATGGTATATTTTTTGTTATTCTCTATAATGAAATGTTTCTTCTACAGCAGTAGCTGGGTATTGACATTGTACCTCACAAATTAATCCAAGAATTATTTTAGTGGATTTTGACAACTTTCAAAAGACTTGGAGATTGCTTCATGTTGGAAGAAAGCAGATGTTGGTGGGATCCTATGAGTGTTGGTAGTTTTGTGCCAGCTTTTACTGGTAGGGGGTGTCTCAGTAATCAGCAATACAGCAAAAATCCCCCACTTCCAAACAAACAAACAAATAAACAAAAATACCCCCCCCMAAAAAAAAAAATTGTGAAGCAGCTTAAAACACTAAGAAAGGGTCTATGTAAAATTTTAGTAAATTTGTATGTATGGGACCTGCATCACTGTTACTGAAACCAATAGGTAGTTTGATGCTGAATTTCTTACAGATTTTTTTTTWAAATAATGTTATTCACATGCTGATCACACAATTTACAAGGAAATTCTTTGACATTCCATTCTGTATTCAAATGCTAGATGATTTAAATATGAAGAAGAATCAGCATGTTGCTAATTCACATTGAAGTGGATGAATATTTAAGCTCTACGTTTGCTATGAAACCACAAGTGGTGCATTGTGGGATATCCATAGCAGTTGCAAAAGAGTATTAAGTGATTCATGTGGTGTTTCTCCCAAGGAATAAATATTCTAAGTGAGTGTGGCCAGCCAAGCCACAGAACTCAGATATCCTGAAACCTGCTCAAGTGCTGTAGCCAGAAGGCATGTATTTAATATCTTATATTTTAAAATCAATCATAAATTTTTAGTGTTTAAACTTAGGAAAGTTCAAATGTGAGCTACGATAATTGGGAAGGGCAAGTCCATTAGTACCAATCTGGATTTAGTACCAACTCCAGAGCCCTTACTCTTGCTAGTGTGAATGCCAGGCAAGAAAAAAGGTCAGGAGCGTTAGCAGCCTGCCAGTCAGGGACTCCACAGGAGAGGCAAATTATAAATGGTGGGGGCTACAGAAAGAATAATATGAGTCATGTTAAGAAGCTGTGTGTATCTAAGCGGAGTGGTGGACAAGTGTGTATTTGCTTTACCTGTACCTACTACACAGCAGCCTTATATTCACCATCTCCGTCAGGAGCAGTGTAAACGGCATAACTGAATGGAGGGGTGGGAAAGCAAACTGTAAAGTATCTCCTCTCGTCCAAAAGCTGTGAAGCTGCGTGAGGGTGATGCTCTGCGCAGTCTAATAAGCCCTGCTGTGTCTGTGAACAAATGTGTTAAATTGCAGTTTTTAATTATTTTTCTTGCCACTTCTGCTGATGAGCATAAGGGCTTGGCCATGGTGTATCTTGGGAAAATGACAACTCATTGTGCATGTTCAGAAATGACATGACTGGCATTTAAGAGATAACGTTAAGAAATTAACTAGTATTTCAAACTGAGTGTGTAGAAAGGAAGCTTTGTGTTACATTTAGCACCACTCTGAAATTTATTCTAAAACTTTAATGTCTGTAAACTCATCAAGGCTTATAAAAACTTCATATACAAATATCTTTTTGGATTAACCTATCATCTCAATTCAGGCACTTTGATTTTCATAGGGGAGGATCACTTTTTTGTCTTGTATTTGTGAAGAAATTTTTGCTTGGTGAGAGGGTAAACAGATTGGGATGATGGTATATTATAGTCACCTTGCCCTCACTTAGAAAAGATGTAAGTAAATAACTAAACAGAGGATAAACTGAGTTGTCTGTTGTGTGCAATCTGTAGCAGTTCAGAAGTTTCTCATGCCATTACTGTGATAACACAACGCTGTGATGGTATTACTCATAAATACAAAGAGGAGTTGTGTTCAAAGCTACAATCCTGATACTAATTTCAGTGGGAGTCTTATTAGTCCATATATGAATGTGGTTTGTTATTTCATCTCTTAAAATCTGTCAAGCACTGTTGTCTCTCTTCAATAAACATTTTTAGATCAGTCCTATTAAATGTTTTAGTGTGCCTTTATGTGATTGCTTTTGAATCAAGGCGTTCCTGTCCTAAATGGAGAATGAAAAGCAGCCTAGCAGTGCAACCTCTTCACTTGCTATCCAGATTTTCTCTCTAAATTTACATCAGAATAAGAATATAAAATGCAGATTTTGAAATCCAGAATGGATATGACTGTGTAAAAAAATTACTCTAGAAGTGTGAATGGCTATTGTAAAAATCAAGAGTTGACGAAACCTACATTATATGAAAGATAGAGAAGCAGTTCAAAATATGATAGGATTATTAAAAGAGCTTAATGCAACGCTGAGCTTCATCAAATGAGAGCTTGTATTGTCGGCAAAACCTTTCATTGTATGGCTTGTGGCTCTGTTCTTCTTTCTGCTGTTTTCTATTTTTACTTGTTTTACTTTATCATACTCTAGTCACACCCTTAATCATCCATTTGTATTCCCCTGCTCGTATCTCCATGCCCTTGCTTCTCAGTCCTCATGGCTGAGCCATAGCTCCGCTTCTGGGAACTTCTCTGTGAGCAGTGCTTTTCAAAGAGCCTGTGTATCCTCCCAGAGTCCCTGCTATTGGAAACACGGCTCTCCCAACCATTAAGGACTTGTATTTCAGTTGTTTATGACCAGCTGTCGTCAGCTCAAACTCAAAAGATGGCATGTCAGAAGKTGACTTGAGAAGGGAGCAAGGAGCCAGAAGAGTGGTGGACATGGCCACATTCAGAAAGGCTCACTGTACTGGCCTAGGCCTTTAAACATGCAAGTAATTTCATTCGTATAATTGTTCTGTTGATTCCTACGTGTTTGCTGATCAAAAAAGAAGTACTTTCCTGAACGTAAGATAGAAAAATGAGCCTTAACAGCTATTTCACAGAGTGATCATATGCAACTTTTAGTCAGAAGGATCTCAAACCATTGACTGTTGAAAGCCAGCAGTATGTATCCAGAGAAGCGTCATTCTGTTTCTTCACCTTTCTGAAGTGTCACCTACTAACCGTGGGTGAAAGCAGAGGACTAGTGTTACATGGGCTGCTGGTCTGAGCTGGTGTAGCCATTCTTGGGTTAATCTCTTAAGGATGTGGACATTTGGCCAAATCCWGAGTTAGTAAAATTCTTTATATTTGCATTAAAGAAATTAAAGCACTATACAGAAATTGAGTTTCTGTCTAAGTGTCTTGTATTTCTTTGGAAGTATCAACCATGTATAGGGATTTACAGAATTTAAGTCTAGTCTTTAGGAATGACTTACATAAAAGAATATCAGCTTCCCAGTCCATAGCTTTGAAAACTGCTCAGCAGCAAGGAAAGTAAATTATCAAAACTGCTTTAATTAACATATCCCATGTAAGCCTTTGGCTATCAGACTTTGGCTGTCTAAATCTGTAATTACATATTGTTATCCCTTTACAGATTAAAAGGTTATCCCTGCTTTGAGCTTTTCAGGTTGTTTTATTGGAGCATAGATTTGATTTCCCTGTTAAATTTTAAGGACTGAAGTAAGGTCTTTTTTTTCCCCCTGAGAAACATGGAAATATTTCTTTGCTTGCAGTTTCAACACCCTCTTGCACTTTGCACTAAGGTGAATCTCTTCTGAACCATTCTGTATGTGGCCTAGACATTGGATGTGCTCCTGTTGTTTCATTTATCTTGTTCTCTGAAGTAATTTAGTGTCCTCTTGCGTGTATACTTAGTGAAGTATGGCTGCTATTACCCTTAGCAACATTGGAGTTTCCTTAACCATTAACATGACTTTATGTACAAGGTGACAATTAYTTTTTGGACTGAATGGATGAAATGGGAGTCCTTCTGGTCATCAGTCAGTCACTGTGTAATTTAAGTTTGTATCCTAATGCATATTTGGAAGTGCCCAAATAAAGGCATTTCATGTTCCCTGACTTTCAAGTGCCTGACTTCACAACCTAAAATATTTTATTTTCATTTACTTTTCTAGATCCTTCTGGATTAAAAAAAAAAAAAGTTTTTATTTTTAATAAACTTTRCATCAGTAGCACACTTAGCTACCACACACCTCTGTCACCCATGCTTCAGAATGACATTTATCCAATAGGAGGAGAAGGCATTCCTTCTATTTAGACCAGCCATGGTGAGAAGACGGGTAATAATTGGGAGTGATGGGCAATGCCTTCAGCAGTAGCCACACACAGATACCTGGGTGACTTTGAGAGACAGTGTACCTACATAGCATAGTTTTGCTGTATTTCTCTCACCCTTTTTCATTTGCATTGCAGTAGTGCATATGTCTAAAGGTCCTGACTGCATTTGTTTCTCACAATCTGCGTAAGACTGTCTGAAAGAAAAGCACTTATCGAGAAGTGTAGTGTCTTGTCTGAGGTTACAAAACAAGTGTCTTCTCCACAAGACGACACCACGCGAGACAAGGTTGTGCAGGTCTGCTCCGTCGTACAGCCCGGGAAGCGCGCAGGATTCAGAGGACCCGCAGGAGTGAAGCTGGAAGGGATGGTCCTCTGCTTCCCAGAGCCAYGCAGCTTCTTCATGGCCAGAGGAGCAGCAAATCAACAAGTAAATAGATAAACAGATAAAGAAATAAAAGATGCAGCAGAAGCATTTGATGATTGTTAATTATTTTCTTCCTTTTTCCCCCGCCCCGATGTGGCTGTTTGACTGCTATAGTGAGGTGCTGGAATAGGCCTGCCCAATAAACAAGAATTTCATTAAAAATGACTCTGTTAGGAATACAGCATTTAGGACTGAAAAGAATCACTTGGATCAGTGAGATAACATCATCATATAGCTCAATAAGACTGATTTAAGTCCCATTTTTATTTATTATTGGTTATTTTTATTTTTGTCCTTATTTCATATTTTGGAAAGCTGTTCTAGATCCTTGCAACTCCAAGTGTTTAAAGCAAACTAAATTCATTTTTGGTGATATCAAACAGCACTCCCCTTCCCTTCCTCTCTCACCACAATACTGTCAGGATGCATAAGGTGTTTGTCTAGGAAGTGGAAGACCAATATTCARTTCTTACTGTGCATAGATTTAGTGGCTTAACTTAATTTGTCTTTTCCACATCACTGGTCAGTACTCAAGATAAAAGACTATTAGCTGTTTTCACCACTCTCACTAAAATACACTTTTAACTTGAGAAGTGTTTTCAGGAACTGAGTATTGTTCCAAGTAAAATATCTATGTTATCAAATTGTTCCTAACCAATATTAATTCTAAAGCAATGTATGCAGAGTAGAAATAAAATATTGAAGAGTGTTACCAAGCTGACAACAGTGCCTGGTGCTGTCTGACGCATGGACAAGAAATGCCGACATTCAGTGATCTTCTCCAAATAAATATGCATTTTTTCCAGGGCAAGGCAAAAAGTACCTCCATGATTTATGTGCCTGCTAAAGTTTGAAGTCTGGAGAAAATTGTGAAGAGAACATTTCAAAGGAAATGGCAAACATTTTATAGAGGAAATAAATACATAATAGAATTATAAGGATTGCTGCTTCTTCCCTGTTCAGTGTATCTCGGAGTCTACAGAAAGATAGCACCCAATATGGCCAATATTTCTATTTGTGGAATTACCCACTTAAATGAATTGAGTTAACTCTCATGGTTTAAGTTAGCTGCATGTTTGCAGGTTTGGGACCGCAGACTCTAGATGCTGCTTCGGCTTCCTCAACTTCACAGCGCACCTTTTTTCTTAGCTCCCTCCAGGCCTTTCTCATATCAGAATTCCTCTCCTGGACATCACGACTGATACCTCAGAGTCCTCTGTCCCTTTTTATCTATCTTTTCAAGCAGTTTTGTTGGTAATTTGACAGGTCTAGGTCACACTCTTATTTCTCTTGGGCAGGATGCAGCACTATCAAGAAATCCCTGTTCCTCAGATATTCAGTGTAGTGTCATGGGAACTTACGACGTTTCCATCATCATTTGGCTTTCCCTCTCTTCCTTTTGTAGAAATATCCTTTCCTATCTATAAATGCTCCATATCAGATGGTGTTTCTGCTGCGTATCACATTCCCTCCACCACGTGTAAAAGTGTGGGGATGGCCTGGACACCTGCTTGAGGCATTGCAGTGGGGCAGGTATAGTGACCTCTTATGCTTATGTTATAGGACATGGTCTAGAAAGAAGACGACACTGTGGGGTAGTGAGTAGACCTTCACTGATTCACAGAATTTAAGGCTAAAAGTGCTACCGTGAATATCTGAACTTGCCTCCTGAATGTTGCTGGTGAGGGACCAATGATCCTCAACCCATGCCCCTCTCAAGACTGCCTGTTGTTGCTCATGGAAACTTGAAATTAAGAAGTCTAAAATTGAGGCTGACACAGCAAAATACGGTGTTTTCCAGAACTGGTTACCAGTGATTGCTGCCCATCAGTCAGCAAAGAGCGGGAGCTTCCTCCCCTAAAATTTCATCCAAGAATTCCTGCCTCAAGCCACCAACTTCTTGAAAGAAAATGGAAGTTATTGTTCTACAGAGGGAAAAGGAACACAAGTAGATGAAATAGGGGAAAATAGAGAAGGGAAATAATACAGATGACTTGTTTTTTCAAACAAAAGAAATTAAACAAGACAATAGCAATGAAGCAGTAAGAGAGAGAAGACAATACTGTTGTGAGCAGAACAGCCAGATGAATTTCCAGTTCTAAGCTTACCGCATGGCCAGTGCTGATTAGGCAGGGTTAATAACTCGCCAGTCAGCACTTTTTCTTCACCTGTTCTACATGCCCCTCTTCTTTCCATACATAAGCTATCATTACAGGCAGTGCAACAAGTACAGCTGTGTTCTGCTTATCTTTTCTGTGCATTAACACACATTAAATAGTGCTGGAGGACAGCTCATGAATATAACATTTTCCACTGCTTTTAGCTTGTCCTTGTACTGCAGCCTAAGAAAAGAGAGAAGAGAGGAGTTTTACAGCACACTTTGAAGGTTAACAAACCTGAGCTTTCAGAAACCCTGGGGGTAAGTGAATCCCAAACTGAGCCCCCATCACAAAAAAAGCCTTCTCATTTATACCATAAAACCACAATTGAGCATCCCTGCGGATCTTGGCTGCAGTAAGGTTTCACAGGGACAGAAGCAATTTCTCAGGTAATATGGTCCCAAATCACACAAGGCATTGTAGGTCGCAGCCAGCATTTGGCTCCCACCTAGAAACCTATTGTATTTTCATTATGGTATAGAAGAGACTCAGGTGCTTCCTTTCTCTTTATTAGAAGTTTTGAATTTAGGGCACAGGACTCTTGCTATAAACTCCGAAATGTGCCTATTTGCTTGTGACAGGAGCTGCTTGTGTAAGAGTTTCTTCTGCTGGGGAAGCAGTAAAGCAGGGTATTGGGATGGCATAAAACATTGCCAGGTATTCATCAGCCTTTTCATTCTGGGCTGCCATTTCGAGTGATGATTTATAGTCACACTTATACCTTCCCTCCTCTGCCTTTCCTATTTTATCCCGCTGCTTTGGCTGTGGATCTTGGAGAGGGACAGATGTTGAGCCTCTCSTGCTATAGGGCTGTTTGGTCAGGCAAGGGAGGTCTCAGTTTACGGCAATACTCTCAGCTCGGTGACCAAGATACTGAATAATGCATTTTCTGCTGAATTTGAAGTCTCAAGTGTAGCGTATTTTGGACCCAACCTAAGGCTCTCCAAGGTCAGTGGACAGTCTTCCACTGCTTAGGATGGCCTTTGGATGTGGCCCAGACCCATCAGCTAGAATGGATGTAGCTGTGTTTTAATAAGCAGATGATTACAGGTTAAGTATTCACAATTAAATGAAAACTAAATAGGCTAAATTATTCTCTGGGGTCACTCTGTTGTTTTCAGTGGAGTTATACCAATAACCGATTTGACCCAATATTTTGTTTATAGGAGGGCTTATAAAATGCTAATTATATTGGTCAAATTAGTGAAAACCAAACAGGCTTCAGCTTTGTTTGTATGGTTAAGCAATGTAATTATGAATGCTGGAACTGACAGTTAGGCTTAATGTGGAATACTGAGCTCTAACTAAAAATGTATAAGTGAAACACTTTGTTGGGAGTACATACTGTACGGAAACTGGAACATATTTTTGGACAGCATCCCTGGCTTTGCAAATCAGATGCTAAGATTCAGCAAAGATGAGTCTTGAAGGTAAGGAACACTTTAGCAGAAGAAAATTGTAATATGGGTGTTAGTCATGGATTACATTGCCCTGTGAATGAAGGTTCAGCTGAAATAATACAAAATTAACAAAGATATTTAAACCATCTCTAATTCAGTATATTAAAATGGTCTACCGGTTGTTTAATTTACTATATGAATGACACTAATCTGAATAAAATTGCCCATGTTAAATGTGGAGCTGCAACCGTGATTGGTTTTCTTTGTATTGCCCAGTTCGGCCAAAGCCACATCCTGACACAGTGTCCTCATATGAACATATAGAAGAGGACATCCCACACAGAAACAGAATTTAACAACATCTTACATAACCAAACCACATTATCTAAGTTCCTATCTCTTTTAAAGCTGTTTTGTCAAGACTCAGTGGAGAGCATGATATATAATGCACTATATATACTAACATTACATGATAATTTAACAAAATATTTTAAAAGAAATTACTATATGCATTTCAAAGGAATTCTCTCAATAGGGCAAAGCATATTTTTCAAACTGTCAGTGCTTGATTGCAGGTTTACATTTAGATGCTTTGAAGTTATTAGAAAATACTGAGAAGACAGTAGTAGTTAGCTACATGAAGATCTAGATAAGAAATCTGAAGTGGAATGCCAAAAATGAAAATGTTTACTCCCTTTTGGTTCTTCTGTGCTTATGAAAATGCGAACAAGAGCATTTACCAGAAGCAGAGGTGCTGCACTAGCTTTTGCCATCCAACTGAATAATTGTGTTTTATGCTGTTGTATGGCTCTGCTCTAAAAATCCCTACCACACTCACCAGAATTGCTAGCAAAGATGAATTGTGTGACTGCTCRTCTGGCTAATGTCCATTAAATGGGGCAACCACACATTTCTCTTTATAGATTCTAATACACCCCTCATAGGTAAGCAGCGATTGTATTCAGCCACCGAGCCTCCTACTCTCTCATAATACACCTTTAGCTCACTGTCAAAAATATCTCTGGAGTTCAAGTGATTTATTTTTGCTCAGAAGGTATTCAGAAACAATTGGGAATCCTTTGTTTTTATTACACAATTTTTCTTAGTAGCCAGTGGGGGTGAAGATTAAAATATTAAGCCTTTGTCTCTTGTGTGAACAATTTATAGTTTTAGAGCATCTTTTTCTATAGAGGACTCTGTTGTTGTTGTTGTTGTTGTTGTTATTACTACTATTATTCCTATAGAGAGTATTTCAAGGACTGTATTACCAGACCAGAAAAGGGTTGGCCATTTTTTTAAAGATACAGGCAATCATATATATATATATATATATATATAAATATAGACAGAGGAGTCTGTCTATGAAAAAGAGATAGGTTTGTATAGTTCTATGAAGTTTCTAGCCATGAGTCCTTGCTTAAGATTGGTGACACAGTTATGGAATTAATAGTATCTCTGTCCCATTTCTGGTCCCCTTGGAATGAGTCCTCCAGGTGTCAGGTCAATGCCTGGTCCTGTGTCTGGATGTGAGCTCAGCCTTTAACCTACATTGCGACCAGAATCTAGGTGCCGTTCCAGCTCTTCTTCGAGTTATTCAGCTTTTATTCAAGTTGTCTGTTTGAAGGCTCCTGCTTCTTCATTTTGCTGTTCTCAAGCTACTATGTAGGCAGTATTTAGCCAGTGAGACAAAACATTAGAGGCAAGTATTTTAAAGCCACCGCCAATTTACGTGTTTATCTGGTTGTACACTATCTTATGCTGCACCGTGCAGACAAATCAGTGACTTCTTTTTTCAAGGGATAAGCCGATTCCTTTTAAGAAAGTTAATTATTTTTAGTGTAGCAGTTCCAAACATTTTTAGGCATTTCTCAGTGATTCTGCTTTCTCCTCTCCCCTCACTACCCTGTCTGCTTCTTCCCTCTGGCCACGGGTCCCTTTGAGCTAGTCCAGGAGCTGGCGTTTGGGTTAGCCCCGCTCGGCCTCGCTCCTTCCCCGGCACCTTCCCCCTCCCCAGACCTCCGCCGCTGCCTCCCCACTGCCTGTTTCTCCCGGGGCCCAGCCTGGGAAACTCCACGTCCCACTTTTATTCCTGGCACAGCTGGACCTGAACTCAGTTCAGACAACAGTTTTTCAGGCAAAAGCCCTTATTTTGTACCAAGCGCCTCTGTTCCTTAGCTGACCAGTTAGCCCAAGAGTGCACCGCTAAGGTGATGGCCCAGCAGTTTGCCTATTACAGCCATTTAACATCAAAGGCTTTTGGTTGCTACTTGGTGTCTGTGGGACAATTAACTGGACGTGTTTATTACTCTCTGATGGTCCAACTCATCAACTTACAGCTATGGTTTGGGCAGGGGTCAACATCCACCTTGGACTGTGCCTGCACTTACCACCGATGAGTCCGCTATCACAGCACAGGCTTGGACTGTTTGGTTGGGAAGTTTCAATGTTATTTCATTACTGAAACTGTCTGATCCAAACAAAAGTGGTAGCTAGTGGTTGCACTTCTGAAAGAGTCCATTTCCACTTGTTTTGACTCATAAATGGATCGATTTTAAAATTTCACTATGAACTGCAGTTTCTTTCCTCCAGCCTGGGAAGGGTTGATGCAGTATTTTTTTTTTTTTTTTTTTTTAGTTTTTCTAATTTTGTTAGGCTTTTTCTTAAAGTTGACAAGAAACTGATGCAAGTGGCATCTTTCAGTTGTCACTTAAGTCACAGGCGAAGGTACAGGAGGACAAGCTTCAACTGGTCTAGCAAATAGAGGTTATAACGCAATTTCCAAGCAAACTGGCACTGCAGTGCAGTGCTTAAAATCCCTTTCAGCAATGATATTAAAATCTCAGGGGTGCCATCGCATTGCAAAAATGCTGGTAAAAGGATAAAGTTACTCAGTGTTTTGTTCTCGGTTCCTGGTAGCTTGTGGAAATTAATAGGCTGGAATTGAGAGTATTGCTCTTTATTCTCTCGGTTCAGAGAGATTCATGTCCTTTCTTTCCCAAATCTCTTTGAAGAACGAGGAAAGGCAGAAAAAACCCACACTTTAGTGGGCTGGCTAGATTCAAATACCAGCCACTGTTGGCCTTTCATTGGTGTTCAGCTGTCTTTGCGAGATTGTTTTGGGAGCCCCTCCAACACATGAATTTGCAATCTGCTGATACATATGCCACAGAGTTGAAAGTGTTTTTCATTTATGAGGAACCTCTCAGAGCATCGTTAGGTTTCCTGCACTGATTCGGGCCTCTGCCAGTGTTACCCCTTACATTTCATCAGTCTTCAATACCAGAGATGAGGCATCGCTACTGCTAGATACCAAACTCATTCTACAGATGAACTTGCTGTATGTATACGTGAAACATTTTACTACTTTCATAATTACAGTGTCAAAAAATTACTGTATCAAAGCTTGCCATTGCATCCAGAACAGATTCAAATGTAAATACAAGGTTACGCTACTACTCGAATAACTCACACTTCAGTGTTTCTAAAACATTGTCTTAAATGAAGCATTTCCAAACCATACCCAGGGCATGGTCTCCTTAGGGTCCAGAAAGTGGACTAAAAAGCAGTGCTTAGTAAAATCCCAGTTGCTTTAAGAGTTCTAAAACTCTTAAAAGTTGGTCTCATTTTTTTTCTCTGAAGAGAAAAATAAGATGGTGTAAAGAAGTTTATATTTCAAAAACACCTTCCTCAGCTTCACTTCTGTTTCATTGCAAATGGGGAGCATCTTTGTATTCTTTTATGGAGTGTGTTAAAATTGTGGTGGTTTTGGGGTGGAGACCATACCTGTTGCAGCCTGAAATCTACACAAGAAAAGGTCTCTCTTTTTCCCTTTCTCTATTTTTTTAGAAGATTTACATTCATTTGCTTTCCTGAATAAATGGTCCCAGATATGACTTAGCAATTGTACTGTATCAGTAATATGTAATTAAGGGTTTCCATAAAATGTTCTACATATGCCTAAAACAGCACTAACTAATCCTTACAAACTACTATCAAATAAGTTGATACTGAACCCTAAACAAAACAGGCGCTTTAAAGTTTTGTTCCAGACCTGAGACACATGTACTGAGACAATAGATACAGGTTTATAGCTACAAGGATGAGCACCTTCACTGATACATAGGGATCTTCCACAATGAAAGAAAATCTTTGCCATAATTATCTTGAACATTTGTGAAATTCAAATAAGCAAGGAAAGCCTAAGCTTGTAAATTCTTATATTCTCCAAGCATCTCATCTATGGAAAAGACTGTGTATGGAAAGGCTAGTTCTATTAATGGAAAGGCAATATTGCAATGACCTGACATTGTAGAAATATACTGTACTTCTTTTATTATGATTCATTTTTTACATTGTTACAGAAATCTGTTCTACAGTAAATAAGTTTGTTGTAGAGAAACATTTTCAGACAAAAAATGGTGGCCATCCAGCTTACTCATCTGCAGCAGTGTTGCAAGCTCAAGGGATCTCAATTGTGAGCAATAAAAATGTGCCTTAAAGTTTCCAAGATGCTTACTAGCTCTTTTTCTGAGTTCTTCATCAATAAGTCAATTGAAGTGTAAGATGCTTACTTGAGCAAATGAGAAGTTAATGACTCAGTTTCACCGTATTCCTAAGAAAAAGATTATTTTTTCAACAATTAGCGGCTTATAGCCAATTTGTTTCTCACTCCAGCATGCTCCTCCTCTCGAGTTTGCATAACCTTTGCCACCCGATTCTTCTTTAGCCTTTGGTAGATACACATGGATAAATAGACAAACTGCTCTGTAAAAAGAATTGAAAAATATCTTCTGCCTTCCCTGTTAGCAGTGAGGGCATATATTTCCAGCCCCTATGTTACCACAAGTTATCAAATGGAAGGAGAAAACTTTAATTCACAAAGGTAAACATTGCTCTTGCCTATTTATACTTGTCCTTTCTGACACGCTACCTAAACCGCCCAGAAATAACCCTTGATTTGTAGTTACGCTTCTGCTTGGGCCAAAGTCTAAAATGATGCCCAAATGCACTATATCTAGTTTGAAAACAAGGYCCCAGACTGCCATGTAAAAAATGAGCTTATAAATTTCAATAATCTTTACATTCAATCTGATAGTTGTAAAACCCCATCTGAGGATGAGATGCTTTGCTTTCCCTTTTATCTACTGTATTTGCTACTTCAAAATTTCCTARGTGTTGTGTTAGTTCAAAGAATAGTGAGCAACGAAGTAATGTATTAGCTTAAAGTAACAAGAGAACATCAAGTTGATGCATGTTTCAGTGTTCAGTTCTTAGATGCGTTGGTTGTGTTTTTGTCTAAGTTACTACATATCCTTTGTCTTCAAAGGAAACTTTAACCAAATGACCCTCTAAAATTACATCGATATTTTCCTGAATCAGCAGGGGGTCTAGCRTCAAGCAAAGAATATACACAGGACTGAACGTGTTCTTTGATTCATAGGTTCATGCAAAAGCTTTGATATAACAACTGTTCGGAGGAATTCAGTTAGTCTTGGCAGTCTGAAGGAATAAGAAAGCTCAGGATTAAGAACTGGCCATGCATATGCCTATGAGAAATCATTCTTWATAATCCTGTTGAATTTTCCTAATTTTTGACCCAAATATGGGTAAGTTAATAGTCGAGGTGAAATTGGCCAGGTTCTTCGTTACACAAAGGAACTGTGTGCTATTCAGATGACTTAAATTAGCACGCTCACTTTAAGGCACCTTTACCAATGAAGCACTTTGAGAGATCTCAGGGAAGCATCTGTGAAAGACGTGCATTCCCATTCCCAGCACTGCAGTGCCTGTTTTTTGGTCCTGTCTCCCAAAAGCAGAGTCCTCAGTCCTGAGATGAAGCCTATAGAAACTTTATACAGCACCTGGGGTGAGAGAAGAGTGTTTCAGAATTGGATGTTAAGTGGCTAGCGTGTTGAACCAGACAGCTCTTCAAGTAGCTCGGTGTGAAGCCAGGTAGAACTAGCCAAAAGGGATGCTCAGTGTCCTAAATAGATGTGACCTACATTTTAGACCTCTGCAAGATTTAGATACATATGGCAGGGACCTCCCTCTGCTCCGTATTTGAAATTATTAACTTCTCATAAACAAGTATGATTACACCCTTTCTTTCTTTATTTTATTCTGAGGTTTTATTTTGAAGCAAAACTGACATCCTGCTGTGGTTTTGGTCCTGTTCTGAATCCTGGAGCATTCACAAAAGGCATCATCTTGTCTTTAATTTTCCCTGCTACCTGAAATAGGTGATTGGTCTCAACTACTTTCTGACCTGAGGGTCAGGTGAGGAGTTGGGGAGCGCTACTAAATAAATCCAATTTAAATAACCTAAACCAGTTAATGCAATCCTATCCAAATAAATCCAATTTATTATTTAAAACAATAAGTAATAATATAAACAATAATAAATATAAATAATAACATTTAAAAATATTAATGAGGAATTACTAGTTTTGCTAACATTGCTCCTCATGCTGTCTCCAAGCATGTCTCCAGAGGTGGGGGGGACAGAGGTGAAAGAAAAGACTTTCACAGGGTGGGAGACCTTCCCGCCGGGACATGGGGAGCAGGAAAGGCTGTTCTTGTCCTGCACCCCCCTTTCTGTGGGAGGCTGCACAGGGAAGCGGCGTGGCGGCTGTGGTTTCAAACTGCAGCAGCCTGGGGCTGGGTTTCCTCACTCCTTTGCACAGAAACAGCCTGGAGAGAGCGTGAAATGCTGGCTCTGAGGCTGGAGGAGGAATGAGATGCTGCAGCCCTGGGGCAGCCAGACACTAAATGAGCTGTCGTGCCTCTGACCTCCTCTCCGCCACCCTTTCTGCCTGTCAGTCCCTCTTTCTCTGCACTTAGGCGCATTTCCTGCAGTGCTATGACCTAAAACCCAGTGTTTCAGCCCAGAAGAGTGGTTGCGCAGGGCCTGGAGGGGGAAGTCAGGTGAGGGGCTKGTGGCTGCCACCCTGCCAGAGAGGTTGAGCCCACCCTGTCCTCAAGCCCGTGGGTCGCTCCACTTGGTGTTGCGAGTGTAGGGACAGGCTGCGCTCCCCCCATTCCTGGCTTGTCCTCCAATTTCGAGGCTCTTGTTTCTGAGTTTGCCTGGTGGGCTTCCTCCCCCACTGTTGGTAGACGTGGGTCTGTGGGCAGCACCGTTGGTTAATGCTGGTTTCATTATTATCTACCATTTGGGTGGATGCACTCTGCTGTGAGGCATCAGCTCCTATGGTATGTGTTAACATGTTTTTTGTCACTGCGACTGAGATTGAGGTAAAACTCTGAGAAAGCCAAATTGTCACTTTATCCTGTAAAGCTGAACCCTGTTTCCCATGTAAGACCATCCTGGTAGCTCRGGTAAGCTGGTGCCTTTTCTCTGTGAACCAACATAGAGCGAAGCAGTGGGGAAATAAACATCAAACAAGAATGTAGACCGTGCTGGACAGACTAAAGCTGGTGGGAAGCAGGGATGAATTCTCCAACATCATACAAGCTGACTTGGTATCTACAAACAGTGTTTATTAGGCCGAGAGAAGATGAGCTGTAATTCAGTGTTCAGTGCTGACAGGCAAGTCAAACTAACATTCCATTTCTAAAGGCTACGGAAAAAAATATTTTACCGGTTTCTGAATAGGAATTAACTTGTTTTGATTTGATTTGATTTTGCTGAAGTAAAAATGCCCTATTTCTACTGTAAATCAAAGAGCTTAGCTTGGATTTAAGTGCCAATGTATCTAACACCAGTGTTTTTGTCTGTGTCTACACTGCTGTGTGCAGCTCTCAGGAGTAGATCGAGACTATCGTTGCTGCACATCCACAGTGCTTGCCTGTAGCAGCACCCCCTGCAACCTGCTCTGATGGAGCCCTGTATTTTTTTGAGGGGAGGGAACTTAGATGCCCCTTTTATTAAGAGGTGACYCTGTCCCTCAGGGTGCCCTCACCTCAAGAGTGAATGGCTCCAGGTCTTCAGCTGTTGTATTTGCCTTTGGGGTGGAGTGGCTGAGAAGATGACTCAGTTTACTTTCTTGCAGGTGTTTCTGAGCTTTTCTGTACTTTTTTGCGGGGGGTTCAGGTGATATCTGAGCATCACCCAGGCCCCATGGTACCTATCTTCACACCAGCACAGTGAGCTGGGGGAATGCTATCGCAGGGAAATCGAGGCACAGAAGATTGAGAAGGGTTTTGGGCTCACTAAGTTGCTGATGGCAATTAAATACCAGCACACCCTGAGTTTAGCACTGCAGCGTGTTTGGAGTGTTTTGAGGTGCTCCCAGTAGATGGAATTAYAGATTTGTAAGGCAGCTCTTTCCTTGGTGTAGCCCTGTCTACAAAGGATGTATGTAAAGAGCTAAATCTTCAAAGAACTGTAGGCAGGAGATAGGCGTATAATCCAAAAAAGTCCTAAAAGATGAGAGTTTCTGTTGGTAAGGCTCCACCTGCTCCTAAGTGTTGAAGTGGCCATATTTATAGGGAGAATTCATGGGAGTATTTTCTGGAACCCACATCTTGCCACTACCAAGCGGGATTTCTCTGGGCATTTTCTGAAAGAAAGGACATACTTCTGCAGTTTTTGAAAGAAAAAAAGTATTTCCTAATGAAGCTCCAGGGCTCACAGCTTAGTGCTTCAGTCCCCAAAGAGAAAGAAGTTCCTTCCCACTTTGCTGGAAAGCTCCTGAATTCCAGAGAAAAATACGTAGTAAAATTCAACCATTTCCATAATCTCCAGTGCTCCAGTGCTTTAATGTGCTGGCTTATGTGGGACCCATCCTTAGGTACCTCAGATTTCTTTAGAAATGGTGTAGGAAGCCTAAACACTGAATCTTGGATGTTGTTGATTCGAGGTGTCTGGACAGTCACTTGGAGCAGAGGTACTGCATTCCTTCGCATTGTGGAATAAACCTGCATTCCTTGAACGCTGTACAAATAATGGCAGTGTATTTCCCAGCTAGCTTTCTGTGCTATGTAAGGCCTTGTCTGTGTCCTTTCAGGTCCAGGTTATTAGCTTTTTCTTCCTGTCTCCTTATTTTTTAGCTCCTTTCACAGACACTTGGACAAATAGCTGCCAATATGTCAACGTCCTATTCCTTGCGTCTGCCCAGGGAACCCCTCAGGGCCACCTCGGTGAAGCTTCTGCTGGGGATAATCAAATTTTCCCATGAAATTCAGCTTCTGTTGTTTCATCAATTAGTAAACCAAGGACAGGGTGCRAGTACATAATGCAATGAGCCTGAATGATGGCAGATCAACAAGTTCCTGCTTGTCAGCTGAGTTGCCGTGTTGTTCAAAGTGTCCCATGGATATCCCTAGAGCTTTGACATGCATTAGTTTAACAACAGCACTGTCCTCCAGACACGATCCCTGCTCATGCCTGGGTCAGCTGTGTGGGGCACACACATATGGGGTCAGATGTATGGGTCTGATATGTCTCAGATATCTCAGATTCACTGTGAATGTACTATATAGTTTTACCATGTGTGTTTTCATTTGCAAATTTCCAAACAAAAGTTAAACAACCTTCCCAAAAGATGCACCTTTATGCTTTTTTTTTTTTTTTTTTAATGTAATACACAACTTGTCTGACTGCATTGCTGATTTTATTGATTTGACCCAGGAGGCACGGGGTATTAGTTAGGATCATTATTTTAACTCATTTTTCTTAGTTACATGACATTTCCTTTTTTCCATTGCAGTATCATGTTTCTTGGGTTGTGTACCAGAGGGTTCAGTATAGTAATACATTGAATTTCCACTCAGTGGACTTCTGATTACCTATATTGCTATGCTGATTATCCTAAACAAGCTCAGTTCTTTCTTTAATTGAATTGCTTATACGTGTTTCCAACAGATAATGTCCATCCTACTTGGTGAATGAATGACTAGATGATTCAATTACAGATTGTCTCGCTTTTCCTGTATCTTGCATGTACGGAGCAAAAGGATTGTTAGAAACGTTTGCACTGTATGATGGCAAAGTTGAATACAACAAAAAGGTTTTCCATAGTATGGTTGTTAACATGCAGCATGTGTCCCTGTGCTTGCTTGTTTCATGCAACATTGCTATGCTTAATTAAATTAAGGGGTTCTTGGGACCATCTTGGGTTTTTGGGTTTTCTTTTTGCTTTATGTCCACACCATAAGAACTTAAAACCCATTCCCTTTTTTTCTCTCTTTTTTCTCTTTCTCTCTTCCTTTTGGGGTGGAGTCTTCTGCATTTTTCTCATTTCCCCCATTGCTATTCATTCCTCACCTTAGGGTTTCTCATTCTCTGAAGCATGAGGATGAGAACCCCAAGTTCACCCACTGCTGCTCCATGTGGGTCCCTGCAGCATTGCAAAAGGCTCAGACATGGGGACAGCTCAGGGACTGCTCTCAGCTCCTAGGACAACAGCCTAAATTTCTGGAGAAGGCAGTGGGCTGATGATGCAGTATGGCATTCAGGCCTCACCACGATGGTGTGGTCCACGTGTGATACCGCCTCTGGGGTGGGGAGACCAAGATGAGGTCATTGCTCCTGGGCGATGCTTGTCGCTCCACTTGCAGCGGCACTCCTGAAACCTCCCCAAACTCTCCTTCTTCGCCTGTCTGCCATGCAGCGACAGCCAGAACGGCCCCAGGCGTGTGCCCCCGTGGCCATCGCTGCCGTGGGTTGCCGCTGCGGGGCGGCTGAGATGGGGAGACCCGCGCTGGCTGGTTGCGGCCCAAAGGGGAATTATTTGTGCCTGACCGCGCGCCTGGACGGCTGGCAGAAAACCCTGTGCGTTAACATGTTTTCCAGAAAGCTCTTTGGCTGCTTGAGTGCGATGAAGTTTTTATGGCTGACACTTCGCTATTGCAACAAGCTAACAAGCAGAGCAGCGCTGTTAAAACTGGAGACAATTAACATCGTGGGAAGAAATGCACTGAAGCCGCCAGGCTTCGTGCTAGGAACGTGACAGCGATGCCCTCTAGTGCTGGCTGCCTCAAAGTGTGAGCGGCTGCCGGTGAGATCCCCCGGGCAGAAGGCGGCTTCGCCCGGGTCTTTGCTCGCATGAGCGAGCCCTTGACACAGACCCTGTCAGGAACAGGCCAGGTTCTGGCTGTTTGACCTTTTCCTAGTAGGAAATTATTTGCCTAAAAAAAGAAAAAGTATGCGTCTGTGTGTGTATGTTTAGTTATCTATATGTCTTTTTTTTTAAATGGACTGAATAATTTTACAAAACTGTAATAATTTTCTACTGTAATTTTCTTTTCCCCCCTGAACTTACAACTCAAGAAATAAAGACAGAGAAAAACTCTAAGCCGTAAGTCCATTTTAGGTGTTCACGTGCTGTTGGGATTTGATTTAGTTTTATTRCTTTGAAAGAATCAATATGTTACTGTGATTCGGAAAATGCTTAAACTGAACTAAGTGTAGGGGGTTTTTATTTGTTAATAATTAATTAAGTAACAGTGCTGTAAGTAAAAGAGCAGGACCTGAAGTACAATTTTGAGTTATGGTATCTGATGATAGAGTGGATTATAAACTACATTAGCTGTAAATAATGGTAAGTATTATACAATATACATACAGTTGACCTTGTGCAGCTGTATAGGTTCCAATTTTCTTTGTGTGGTCATTCTTTGTTGGTTAATATTTCTATAGTCTTTGATTATTATTAAAGATATACCTAGAAATGTGGATGAAAATTTCATCCCCAGAGTCTCATCATAGCATCATTTACAAATCCTGTTCAAGCTGTCCGCTTTCTAGGCATTCGCTGTGGTTTCTAATTACACACAGTAATCATACGATGGTGAAAAATGAACAGAGAAAGTGAAGAGGTGATGGATGCAGTACAAAATGCAATTTAAGTTATTGATCTCACATACTCTAAGAATACATTTCAACATCAAAAGTGTTTCTGGAGGAATTAAGGCCACAATACAGGAATTTCATGGAATATACAAACTTGAATATACCAAAGGAAATTAATCCAAGTCCATCTTTTCCGGATACATGCTTCAGATTGGATGAAGCTTACTGTTTTCTTTATATTATAGATTCGCTAACTTTGAGATAGTGAGGGGTATTAGTTTTAACAACTCTCAGTTCCTTATCTGCTTTGCAGGTAAACTATTGGCCATTAGTAGGAGCGGGCTACTTCTCTTTGCAGTGATATAAGCAATTACGTTACTAGATAGCCTTCCATGCACAGGCTGTGCCTGAGATGTAAATACGTGTCCCTATAAGGAGGAAGATAYATGTCGTCATATGTAAAGTAACCCAGTAAGAAATTCATTATGAATGATTCATAAAGACCATGACCTTTTCCAAGCCTAGCAATTTAAATGTATTTGGTTGAATATAAGGTAGCTATAATCTTGAAAGCTATCTTCTTTATTCCATTGTTTTCTTTTCTGGTATTTCTTTTGTAGCCACTCTTGCTGACCTAGATGAAAATCTTAATATTTTCAATGTTCTTTTCTTAGATGCTTACCTACATAACTACCAAATGCTATGGTTTCTCTGGAGTAGACCAACTGCAAACATAAAATGACCTCTAAAATCATGCTTTCAATTCACTGTCTGTGTATATGTGGCACCAGTGCACAGCAGCCTTTGAACTGCATTTTGTTCTGTTTTACCTTCCAGCTTATTACTGTTTTCAGCATCAGATACTTTATAACCGCAACTCTAGCAACTAGACAAAGTATCTACCATCTGCTATATCTGCATGCAGTTATCCTGATGCACCCACTATGCCCAGAACCCGTTGCTAACCAAGCAAAGTAAGAAGCCTATGTCTTTGTAAAGACTCGGGGTCCAGTCTGTGCTTTCTGAGGGCTTAAGCAGAGCTTAAGCAACTCAGAGGTTGTCCCTTTGTCCCCTTGTCCCAAAACCATTTTGCGCCCAAGCCAGTGATTCTGAACCTTCTCTGTGGGTGACTGCATGGAATAGCAGAGCAAGTTTTAGGGACTCTCCCCATAAATGTTACCGCCTTTGCTAGGCTACTGCTAAGGGCAGGGAAGGGCAACTGATGTGGGGGAAGGGAGGTATAAATTGCTGTAGGAATAATTCCAGCCTCAGAAATTAAAAAAAAAAAAGTGATGAAAAACAGGAAAACATTGTAACATTACGCTTCGTTAAAAAGAAAGGCACCAACTAAAACTGGGGACAGGGAAAATGCATTGTATTTGCTTTTGGCGAGCATGGTACTGAACCTTCATACTGTGATCAAATRAATTTCCTTTGTAAGAGTAATTTTTTGTTGCAGGGGAAGGGTATGCATGTATTTAGTGGAATCTGTGTCCTCTATTTAAATATATAAATTAAAACTGGGTGCAAAGTGCTGTTTGCACATCAATAATTGCCTTGTGTCCGATCGCCAGCCAGGCTCCACTGCTCAACAAACCCCGAAGAGGGGGCTGATTGCTGTCTTCATCTCTGCTCTTAGTACTTGACTACAGCATGTAGTTTTGGCTTGAAAAACGTGTTTTTGCTGCAGGGTAACTAACTGACACAAACCATCCTGAGATAAAGTCACTGTAGGAAAACACCATGGGTTTTTCTCAAAAGGTGAAACATCTTGAGGACTGAATGACACCTCTGGTGTGGTTGACCTGGCCTAGTTTACCTCATGATGCAGCTAAAGTGCTTTTTCTTCAGTGTAGCTTCATGCAGATACAGCTTATGTGCTAGTTACCTTCCAAGGTCAAATTATACCTTTTCTGAGTGGGGGGGTAAAAGTTACAGAAATGGTTCCACAAGAGCTGATAACTCCGCGGTCATTTGAAGTGGAGCGTGGGTATGTGTCTCGTTTTGGTTGGGCTGCTGAACTGTGATATTCTAAATTTCAGGCAGAAGCAACTGGTTTCCAGGACTATGGACACAGATGTTATTTATCCTCATGGCCAATACAAAGAACCTTTTCCCTCTGGTGTACATGCTGTAAACTTCAACTACAGATCTGCTTATTTACTTCTCCTGTTGTATTCACATCCAGTCACACAGAAATTCACCACAGATCCAAATTATAGAGAAAACTAAGCCCATTAGTCAGCCGTTCCTTTTAAAAATGAAAATAAATAGTAATCAAGCTTGGAGTTACTCAAACAAAGGCTGCAGCTAATATATCACTGATAAAAAGCAAGCAGACATTTTGATTTTCCTAAAGCTGATCATCTGAAAAAGATTTAGCAGAAGTGGAAAAACCACAGCAAAGAGGAAAGAGGGTAGAGAAGGATCTGGAATAGCTTCTGAATGGTTATGTAGCCTGGAATGGGTCAGCCTGGGAAAGAAACAGCTGGGAGAGGTCTAAAAGTCACAAGTGATAGGAGGAAGGTGAGGAGGAAAACCTCTTTCTTCCCACATGGGAACAAGGGGGCATCAGCTAAAACTTGCAGGTGGCAGGTTCAAGACATGTGAAAGGCGAGGGCTCTGCATACATCGCACGGATAAATTGCAATTCTCCTTGCCACAGGATCCTTCAGGTGCCGGGAGCTTCAGAGCTTTCAAATCAGGCAAATTCAGGGCAGGATCATGTGTGAAGGGCAGTTAAATACAAAGGGCTCAATCCGGCTGCCGGCGTCTTCTGGCTCCTCTTGAGATGCTCATGGGTGCCCACGGCATCTCGCTGGGGCTGGTGCCAGATCTGCGGTGGAGCTGAGCGTGTCTGGGGAGGGAGCTGGAGCCTGGTGGGGTGTCGCTGGGCACCCAGCATCACGGACACCCCCAGTGAGGGGTAAGCCTAGTGCCGGGGTTTGGGCGGCTCTGATGAGATGTGGCAGGTCAGCTTAGCTGTCATCTTGCTCACCGGAGAGGTGGAACGCTTGTTTTGCTGGAGCACCGGTAGTGGGTAGAGGAGGAGAATTTAAATGACCTTAAAATGAAGCAAGAGCTGCCTTGCGACACGTACCGACAAAAAGCTATTGAGTTTTGTGTCTGAGCAGTGAAACGAGGAGAAACACAGAAGCTGCAGGTTTTGATTTCCAAAATATTTGTTGGGTGGCCAAGATGTGTCAAATCTCTGAAACGTTTTACTTAGGATTAGCTAGCTTTGTGGGCTTGGGGGACATTTTTTCCATTTTTCATGGCAATTTCAGTACTATTATGGGCCTTTTCTAGGGGGTGGCACCCATGGTGAATTGCAGCTGGCTCTGCCGGCGTGCAGCTCACCCTGCGCCAGACTCCTTGGCTTTGCTTGCGCTGAGGGGCCACTTCAGGCCACCACGGGGGAATGGAATACCCATTTTTTTAGCAGTGAGCATGGGGCAAACCAGCGCGGGGATCCAGCCTCTCCACCAGCACAGCAGGACACGCAGCGAGGGGGTGGGAAGGACCCAGGCAAGGCGAGGGAGAGCAGATCTGGTTCTCTGCAGCCCACCGAAAGTCTCGAGCGTGTTTCATGTCAGTGGCAGAGATTAACGCAGTCGAGTCATGGGAACCGATCCTGGGGCCGGTCCTTCCGTCAGTCGCAGAAGCCAAACCTGCTTTCTAAATGCCACCCCTTCCTCACGAGCTCAGATGCAGGGAACCAGGCCCTAATTTGCTACCTGGATCTTCATATACAGCACTTTGCCTTGCACAGATATTCCCGGAGCTGTATGAGGGCTCTGCTGTATTCTTTGCTATTCTCTCTCTTTCAGCTGTACTCATGGAGGAGAGTGTGGATAGCTTCCACGCGATCGCCCTGCATCAGCCGTAGCCCTGTGCTCTGGAAGAGTAGAAGTTATGGATGGACGGTACATAAAAGCAGACAAGCAATGCCACTTCAGGCTTGCCTTGCTGTTACTTATCTGTTGCAGTTAGCGTGTTTTCTGTTTATGGTGGCCAAATCAGAACTTTCCATCGCAAAGCCAGAAATGCATCAATCTTTAATGGTTGGCTACAGCCAGTCTTACTCCTTCTGAGTCCCAAATCCTCTCTTATTGCTATTACTTTATATTTACTGTGGATTTCATGAAGTGCTGTCTGAGGGCTGCACAGGCTATGAACTCCCTTGGAGAGCCACGCAGTTTGACTGTTGCAACACTGTCTGAAATAAAGCTCTGCACAGGCTGTAACTAGTGCACACTGATACTAGTATTATTTTAATGCAGTTGAAATAGATTGAAATGAGTAACTCCAGCGATACGGGAGTTTAACTGACTCTCTGTTGAGTCTGGCTGATGCTTTATAAAGCAGTGCATAATTCGGATCATATGTACAATGAACCTGCTTTGCAATCTGTATCATGCTCCCAAGTTTTGATAAACTGTCTTGTTATAGTCTTACATTTTCTTTTACAAGTAACCAGTCCCGTATACTGTGCCAAACTACTGTGATATACACTTTTCTTTATTCTAAATAAATGTGAAAGACATGATCCTAAACAAACGACAAAGACAAAAAATACCAGAAAGACTAGAGTTTTCAAATGACAGTTTCTGTTTAAACACTTAAAAGAAGCATAGCCTTTTTTTGGTAAATGTTCAGCAAGTTTTAACAGAAAAGTGACTTGCTGAATTTGTCGTAAATGGTCAGGCCACACCACGTGCTCAAATAATGTAATCTAACTCAAATATTGTGGTTCCTGGTTGCTTACCTGACAGAATTTGATGGCATGTTTGCAGAGCTAGAATCATAGAATCATTTAGGTTGGAAAAGATCTTTAAGATCATCGAGTCCAACCGTTAACCTAGCACTGCCAAGTCCACCACTAAACCATGTCCCTAGACGCTAGCTTTGCCTTGTTAAACTCTAGCTAGGTAGCCTGGAGCTTTTGCAGGATAATTAGTTGGTCCAGTTAGCTACAGCTACTAGACTGTGTAAGTGTGTATATATGTATAAATGTATATATACGCATGCTAGGATACCTGTCGCAGAATTCACCACTACTTCTCATCTATTTCTATGTATGTGAGCTGTCTTCCCCCCAGCTGTTATCCAGTCAATGAATGTATGACATCATGTGGATTGTATGCTATTTTCTTAAGCTTCAAATAAGGAAATGAGTTCTGAGTGGGATTTACCATTGTAGATGTAACCTAGACTATGCGTAAATATACTTCTTAGCCTGTTTTTTCTGACATGTTTGCTACATACGCTAGAAGATTTGTACAGTACAGTTTGATTGCTATCGGTAAACGGTGCCACTTACTCTTCCTTTATAGAGTACTGCATTATACCACACTAGAAACGCTAACTAATTTTTGTGTAGACAAAGGCACAGCAGACGATGAGACAAGGCTATTTCATCAGAGTCTAGATGAAGTCAAGCAAGGAGTGTACTTATCCTAACCACTGACTAAGCAAAAACTCTCATGGGGATTTAAAAAAAACCTCCAACAAAAACAGAAAAACCCCAACCCACTGAGCAAGTCTAATGGGAATCAGAAGGTTCTGGCTCCTTTCATTCGTTTGCTGAAGGGACACTCAGCCTTGTGCTGATGGAGGTGGTCTCTCAAGGGAAGGGAGAACAACTGCTACGTCATTTTGATTCCTGGGGTTGCTGCGTTTGATTTCTGCACTACCCTCTTCCTTCCCCTGTTTGTATTGTGAGCAGCAATCCCCACAAAACTACGCTCCAGCTGTGCTCTTCAAAGACAGTTCCTTTCTATCAAAGCCCAAATTGCTCCGTACCACAAGGAGATGTGTTAGAAATAGGAAGTTATTTTGCAGCAGCTGAGGTCTCCCACCTAAATCCTAGAATTTATAAAATACAGGCTCATTTACCTGTGAGGTTCATTCTGAGAAACCGCTTTCCTACTAGTACTCTGCACAAAGCAAGCATGCCAGAGAGCAGGCTCCTTTTCTAGCAATAAAACAGCTGCAGCGTTCCCAGCTAGAGGGAGCGGCGTTCAGTTCCCTCTCCTGTCTGAAGGGGCTCAGCCTCCCGTCTTCCCGTTTGCCTGCAATTGGTCTGAGTGCCTTGGTTCCTTCTCTTGGAGGGACACCTTTGGAGCTTCTCCTTTTGCAAAAATAATTAAATCTTAATGGGGCAAGAGAGAGAAAAAATAGATGCTAAAACTTGTTGTTGGGGGTACTTATCTGAGCAGGAGAATGCCTGTGTTGTCTCTGTGATTGTGAATGCTTAGTGCTCCATACGCGCTGAAATAGCTCCATACGCACTACAATTTTCAACTATCCTATTCTGTGTATTTTGGTCCAAAACAAAAAAAGATACTTCAAGAAAAAAAATAATTGGCCATGCAAGATGGAAGAGCTGTAGTAACAGGGATCAGGCAGTTAATAATAAGAGCATTCACCTCAGTGACAGAAGATGCTGGTTGTTTGAATCTAGTCAGCTATGGCAACAACTTAAATCCCATCTTCTCACCTCCTTTTGGAGTCTGAAGCATTCCAGCTTTATTTTGTGGGAAAGAGCTGCCATAGGCACCCATGTATGGAAGAAAGTTCCAGCTGGGGAAGTCCAGCAGCCTGAAATTGAGTGCCTAAGAGAAGTAGGTTTTGGGTCCCATTGCTGTCTCAATTATTTCCACAGGCTGGCCAAGGCAGTGTCCCTGCTCACTGCGGCGGTCTCGTGATTCCCATTTTATGCACCTGTTTTCATAAGTTTTATAGAGAAGATGTGCTCCTAGGTCCATAACGGAGTTTGCCTGGTTGCAGTAGGCAACAAGTGGAGCGCTGAGTCTTGCAGCACCTGAGCCCATAAATGAGTCCCCATTTTGTCTCCTTATCTGTCAGTAAAACATATAGCACTCAGTGGGCAGTAAATATATATCGGTTATGCAAAATACAGAGTTGCTTATTAGGGAAATTATTCTAAACGTGTGCTTGATCCATGCCCGCTGAGGGACGCTAGAGGCAGCGAGGCAGTGAATGGCTGCCTGGGACGGGTCCCTGGCGGCACAGGCATGGTGGTGGCTCTGACCAGGAATCTGGAAGCCAAACCAGGGAAGAGAGGAGAGGGAGCATCTCTTGTTATCCACAGGGCTGGCAGCAAGCGGCTGGGCTTGAGCATATTGACCTTAAGGTAGTGCCTTTCTAAAGGCCATGATCAAAGCTGTACACAATAATAGTCTTGCTCTTCAACTTGGACAATCGCATTTCAGTGCAGACTACCTGAGAAGTCATGTGGTTGTTATGAATATCAGTCTCTGCCAGATTCTTTTGCATAAATAATCTATTTTGCATCTTGCAGGGGTTGCTGGGTACATGTCACTCCTCCTCATCAGATACTCCCACATCAAGTAGACTTGAGAGTATCTTCATTATTCTGTACTGTTCATTACAAATAATGCTCTTCTGATCATTGCTTATGTGCTACACTTTATTTTGGACATATTTCCCCCCATAAAGTACTATCGCTGAGGACCTTCTGGAAAATATTTAATTAGTTAGAAATTCAGTTTTATTGTTAAGAAAGCAGAGTTCACATAGGTGGTTTGACACATCTCTCATTCCTGACTAAGATTTCACATTTCTTCTGTATGCACACCATTCAGCTGTTCTGTCAATAGACTGAATGGTTATGGTAGGGGTTTTTTTGGTGATAGTTCCTTTTGAAAATAAAATCCTGGACACACTGAATGAATGTACCTTACATTGTCCATGCTCTCAAAGCAAAATTTTGTCCAGGTTAAGACCTTACCTATTGGTGCTTCACACTTTCAAAATATGTTTTGCCCTGCTGCATGGAGGCTCACTTTTCCAGTAGCTTGCAGCTGTCCTTCCATTCCCGATTTGTCTAAGAGATGTCACGAGAATGACTTAATGGGAATAGATCTGTTCAGAGTGAATGAGTGAAATGTTTTATAGGCTGGCCATGGTCTTGCCAGTGAGAGCACTCTTGAAATACAACATGATCACAGCTCGGATAGTCAAGAAAAAGCTCAAATTCAACTGCCTGAAATGCCTCATGCTAAAAAAAAGAAAGTGTGCTGTTTCTGCAAGAATCTTCTTGGAAATGGAAATGAATTGATTAGGGATCATCTTTTCCTTTGAAAATGGGCTAAGCATTGTAAACCCTGCAAATTTTCCAGCAAATTCTGCTGTACCTTTGTGAGTTCTGCCAAAACGTGGCAAATAAAGATAATCTAAAGTGTGATATATTATTTTTGGCTTTTACAAAAATAGGTTGCTTAAAACTTGGAATACCATGATAACAAAATAGTCTTTAACTTGTACAGAAACATTTTAATGGATACAGAAACAAGAGTTATTTCCCTATTTGATTTCCTAATGGAGATAAATTAAGAAACTAATTAAAGTGTGGCTAACTTGCCCACAGTTCGGGAGTTTTTGAGGAACAAAGCCTTTTTTCACTCATTTACAAAACTGACATAAAATATAGGAGGGTATTTTAGGCAAAAGTGCCCTGAGGTAATGAATTGAATCAAACGAGTCTCTTAATTTGCTCCTTTATTTTCATTATATTTCAAAATTTATATACTGGTTCCAGCAGAGATGGCCTTTGCAATTTTATACTCTCTGAGAATACTGGAAAAACTGACCATAAATTGGAATTTGTACAATGAACTGTCAGTGAAATTTAGCTTTGTTCAGAGATCTGGAATAAGAATTACACTACATGTAAGTCATATTAAGGCCTCTGTGGAGAATGAGATTGTACAACTCTGAGATAATGCATAATTGATTTTATCTTGGAAATGTATACTATTACTCTTCTTTGTATAAGATGAATGAATCTGACAGACAAAATACTGCACTTAAAAGACAAAAGACAAATCATTGTCCTTTGATTTCCTCCCTGTCGTTACGATAAAATCTGAATTCTTTCTCCTTATTTTCTTCTACTGGAGCTCTAGTTAGGTTTCTTCATTTTCTCCCATTGAATTTATGGTTATTTAGTAGGTGTAGTAGCAGTTGTATTACCAGCAGCACTTCACCTTGAGAAACCCATCTGGAAGTGTGCACGTTCTGCTCGACCTGGGCAGGCAAGTAACAATGAAGCAGTGGCAAATTCTTGGATCTCTTTGAATAATAATTACACTAACTATGGTTGTATTTAGAAGAAAATGGCGAAATGGTAATAAAGGTGGGCATTCCCTGTCGAGGAGAGGTGCACAGGAACAGCAGCAATGGGAACAACCTTGACTCTTCAGGGCACTCCCTGTTTTTCCAGCCCCAGCGCGCCCTTTCTATGGCAGAAGTGGCCGAGCTCTCCTTGTTGTCTCAGCAAAAGGCAGACAGCTCTCCCTGAAAGCTGTGAGCCTGCCTTGGATGATGGAAATCTTCCAAGCTTTTCCAGTTTGTCGGTTCTGGCTAATTTTCCCCTGCAAGAGTTATGGAGAAAATAGCTGAGGCAGCTTCTGAACCACTAGTGTGAATCCTGGAGAGCTAAGAAAATTTCAGAGACTTGGAAAAGTGCTAATGCAGTTCAAGTGTCAAAAAAGGGTAGAAAATGGGACCTAACACCCCCCCCCCCCCCCGCCTTGCATGAATCCAGATTCCAGTATAATACTGGAACGGTTAGCTTGGAAGAGCCAACAGAAATGATAGGTTAACAAATATAAATAATGCCAGTCAATATGGTTTGATGGCAAGGAAGACTTGTCAAATGAATCCGTTTTACCTTTCTTTGACAGGATTATAGATCGGTTGATGGAAACAACTGTGTGGATACAGAAGCAATTTCATTTCTCCAAAGTATTTGTCTTGGTATCACAGGGTATTTTGATTAAAACTACAGCTGTGTTAGGAGGAATAAACAACTGTATCATTTACAGGTCTGACTGTGTCTTTTCCTAGAGAGGATCTGCAGAGACTGGTTATCGACTGAAAGCTGCTCAGTACTTTTGGCAATGGTCTGTATGAAAACATGGCTGGTAAAGTGTGAGGAAGGCACGTAGATGCTGTGCAGTGATGTGAATTCTTCTCTAAATAGTTTCTGTTCAAAATTTTGTTTTAATTGACCTAAGTGCAGTATAACGAATTGAGAACAAAGAATGAAGGCATACGAGGGAGGAGTATCGGGCAGAAGCTGAGCTGAAACGTTGTCCCGAGCGGGTAGGGCTGCGGTCAGAGTGCTGCGGTCTGCTGGTGGCATTTCCCAGCAGGTGTGGAGGTGCTGGAGGGAGATCCCAGGGGGGGCATCCGCAGCAGCAGAGGCGCAGAGCTGTGAGGGGCATGCCAGGAGCAACGTCTGTTCCTGTGGAAGGGGAGGTGGAGAGGTCCCCAGATTGCTGAACACAAATGCTTGAGCAGCGTGAAGGGGTCTGACAGGAGCATGCTTTTCTGCCTTGCAGACAAAGGCACAGCAAGAATCTATGGCTGGAAATTAAGTTAAATTAACATGAGCTTTGGTGTGAGACTTGGGGTTTTAGCCACAACTCTCCACACAGAGCTTGCAATGTGAACATCAGCCTATGTAGAAATGGATGATACATCAGGATGAAGCAGATAGTAAGCCTGAGGTTAGCCACCACATTCACTGTTCTTCGCTTCCAACCTCACAGTACCTGTGACTTTTACGACAATGACAGAGTTTTCTTTCCAAATGTGCATGTTACATCTCTAAACTCGTCCATCCAAGAGGTGTGTTTTGCCTCTCAGGTGAGGTGTATGGCGTTTCTCAGAGTGACAGTGTTACTACTCTAGCTCCCAACCTAGGGAGAATTTTAAAATAGAAGTAAACCTGGCTACCTCTCTTAATAGGATAATACAAAGTCCAATCCAAAGCCCCTTGAAATCACTGCAAATTGATTGCTGTTTCAAAGACTGCAGAAGAGCCCAGCAAAATATAAAATGGATTATGCTGAAGTCTATTGAAAAAAACAATAATGAGATGTATACAATTATATGCATTTGAGATACAGCATGTTAAAGGCATACTGTAAATCTCTAGTAGCATGCTTTCAAATGTAAATATTCATATGAATGCTTTTTTAGAAAAAAACAATTATACTTGACAGTGAAGGCTGGCAATGGAATTTTAAAAAATTTCACATTCATGTGTGCATGTGTAGGCTAAATAAATGTGTGTAAATATATTTATAAATATAAATATTATAATAAAAAAATCTTCCATGCCTTTCATCATGTAACATAAAAGAATCAAAATACAAAACTGACTAGCAGGTGACTGTAGTATTTAAACCAGCAGAAATAAAGAATTTGTTTTCAAAATTCATGAGGCATAGAAGTCCAGCATGAAATGTATATTTAAAAAATAGAGTTCATCTAACTTTGGTGAAATCATTTTCATTTATTTTGAGCCGCAGAGTACACTGCTGTGGATCCTGTGTAGTGAGCCTTTGCAGTCAATGGAGAGAACAGGCTTTCAGAGATGGGTCATCTGTCTGCCATAGAAACCCATCTGGATCGCTCTCTTAGGGTGCCTGCTTCTTTCTGTTGCCTACGGAGAGCAATGAATATGAATCATATGAATCCCATCCGCTATATCTACAGCACCTATATGGTTGTGGTGGTTTGGCTTTTTGCTACTCCCAGCCTCTTTGGCAGCTCTCTGTGGCTGTTGGTGGTCCCTGCCGTCTGCCTGCGGGCTCCCGCCCACAGCCTGGTCTCATCCCCAGGTCCACTGCTGCTACGAGACGAGCTCGCCCATCACAGACCTTGGCCCAGAGCTGTTGCGTTGCGGCAATGGTGGTTGTCTGCTTTTAGGTTTTCCTTGGAGGCACAGTCACTTGTTTCTGAACAATCTGTTAGTTGTGCGTCAGGGGATCTAACAGCATCGTCATCAGTGGAGGAGTTAAGGGTTATATCCTGGCAGTTTGCAGTGATCAAATGTACCCTACCGGTACTGTGCGACGACTGGCTGTTATTTCCTTCTGTAGCAAAAATCACAGATCTGTTGAAGGCTAACAGGTCTTCAGCAAAGGATTTTACTTATGGAGGCTTCAGTGGTCATTTGAGAGGCCGCATAGCATGCAGAGATGTGAGCATGGGGAGTGAAACAAGGAGGAGGTGCTGGTGGACATCAGGCAGCTTTTTGTCGGGTGTCATGCAGGCTGAAATACAAGAATTCATGTTCATGCATAAAGCACTGCCAGTTTTTGTATTTTATTGTCATTCTGCATCCACATTTTGCAGGTTTTGAGGGAAGAAAGAAATCGGTCAGGTAGAGATACACAGCTACAGCGAGCTGATGATCTTAAGGGCAGAGCATTTACCTGGGATAAAGGAGGTTCTGGTAGAGTTTCAGAGCATTAGTGGGAGCCTCTCCTCTGCAGGATGACTCCAGAGCTTGCTGCACCAGGCAGTGCTGTTGGACTACTGTTACTGTAGCGGTGGCATCCACTGCCACCCTGATCTCCCCTCGTAACCACCCCTCTAGTATTGAGAAGATCTCGGTCTTCCGGGACTCCCTGACTTCTGTCCAAACCCATGGATGCCCTGGTCTGACCCTTGGCATCAACCAGGGAAGTGGTTGAGTCACCATCCCTGGAGGTATTTAAAAGATGTGTAGACGTGGTGCTTAGGGACATGGTTTAGTGGCGGACTTGGTAGTGTTAGGTTAATGGTTCAACTTGATGATCTGAAGGGTCTTTTCCAACCTAAATGATTCTATGATTCTATGACCACTCAAAGACTCCTGAGGATACAAGTGCCAAGGTTGAGGGCTGAGCTCCATGGTGCAGTTTCTCTTGCCCTCCAGAGCCATGCTGAGACTCTGTTCTCCCGACAGCCTGTGCACAATTCCTTCATATTTTCCCCATGCTGCCTATTCTGGACTGCCGTTTCATTCTTCAGGGACTGTGACTGTTAGGGACAGGCAGGCTCCTGGCAAAGGCATTATTACATTAATCGGACTTTTTTCTTAGGCAAAATACAAGAGAGAAGCACATGCAAACCACCCCTCATATGTCAGTATCTCCTTTCCTTGAAACAAAACAAATGATGCAAGGTTGCAATAAAACCCATAAACAAGGGTACAAGCTTGCAAAATGTTCATGAAATAAAATAGAAATGTATGACTTCCCCTAGGCAGATCCCCAAACTGTCATATTTAATGTCTACCATTAGATCAGTATGTTAGTTTACAGTCACCTAGGGAGAAGTGAGGTAGGTGGAACAATATTATACAGTACCACATAAACACGTATTAAACGGTGTGAAAAGTAAGAGCAGGTAGAATATGCAGGATGTGCTGTTCAAAGTCTATATGCCAAGGCAGAATAATGAAGATTGATTTCACTTTAATTTTTATATGTTTTGCATCAATATTATGAATGGTTTGTTTCAGTAAAATAAATGCATTGAAACATTCTGGATGTTAAAAGCACCCCTTGAAAATACACTGGCTGTTTTGGCAGTATATTGGCAGTATATTGCATGGTGAGTTGCTCTTTGTGAATGTTTACAGCAACTTCTCTCCACCTAATGTACCTATGTCAGAGCTCTCTGTTTTTTTCTGCGTGACATGTTGTTAGGGCTTTTAGTCATTGACTCTTCTGTCATCCCCCCCAACATATTTATTTAAATATTTTTTTCATTTGTGTGCTTGCATGCCTTCCTATAAAAATATTTATATTTTTGAGTAAATCTCGCACTTGCAGTTAATTAAGAAATGATGTCAACAGAGGTAGAAAGTTGTCAGCAGAGAATGGTCTCCTGCAGCTAGAGTGCCATAGTTAATGTTGAGGCATTTATTAAAAATAAATGTAAAAGCAAAATAGACAGGCTCTGAATGTGAGGCATGTATCCTGTGACAGTACTTAGTTTCACTGACCCATACGTCTGCTGTGCTAAGGGATTAATTATGCTGATACCACCGCCCGCCTTTTTCTGTGCATTACTACAGCATTGATCAAAAAGCTGTGTTGTACGTGCAGCTCATGAATGAATCTGTGCATTTCAGTCACCCCCTCACTCACTGCATCAAAATGTGAGCCGCTCTCTGTCTGGAGTAAGGAGTGGAATATGTTTCCTATCTGGCTGACAGCTGTGAAATACGTCCCTCCATCTTTCCCATTTAGTCTGCAATCTCCCCTCGAATTTTGGTATCCACTCCAATTACGCAGCACCTTAGGCACTACGGTGACGGCTGGTCGGTGACAGCTGCTATAGAAAGCCCTAAAACAGATGGATCATTCTGCCCCATTCACTCCAATTTCTTGGGTTTGCTTGCTTTGATTTGACCTTCATTTTCAAACAATGTGTGGCTTCTTTTTTCTCTTCCCAGGGATATARGAGCTTCCATACAGGACCAGACTAGAGATCCTACTAATGTAATATCCTGTCTATATCAGGTTCTTCAAAAGAAAATGAAACTCCCATTTGGCAGACTTGTAATTAAATATGCCTTTGCAGGAGAATTTTCTGAAACTACTAACAGCTCTATTTAATTTTAGATAAAGAGAATACAAATTTTATATAAAGAAAATATAAATTTTATATAGAGGATACAAACTTGTAGGCCAACACCGCATATTCTTTATATTTTGCAATGAATTAGCTACAAAAATACTTATTCAGATAAACGTGTAGTGTTTCTTTTCAAAATGGTTTTGTTTTCTGTCTTTGCAAGTCAATAAATGAGGTCCCACCATATTCGCTATTTTTCTTCAATTCCTCTTTAACTTCTGAAAATTCGAAATCATCCTTCCTCGCCATTTTTATTTTGAGGGAACTAAGCTGCTTAAGCAGCATCAATACGTGTAGATGRTTTATCTTCTATCAACGTCATTTTGCTATGAGCAGAGTTTCAGAAAAGAATCCATCTTCTTGTTAGGAAACATAGTTGGTGCCAGGCACATGCTACAACACCTCCTTCTGCCGTCTGCTTAATACCAGATAAGATAAAAGATTGGAAAGAGCCCAGCTGAGAACTACTGTGCACAAACARGTGATCTAATCAGAAAACCCACGGAGAAGCCAGGATTCACCCCTGTTGCCTCCACCTGTCTTCGAATGACGTTTCCTCTGCTGCTTTAATTCTCTTTGTTCCTTCCCATAGTCATCCTCCATGGACTGCACGTTGCACCTAGATTTAACTCTTTGTAGCCAGCTGACCACTTCTCTCCTGACTTTCTTTTGTGCTCGCTTCTCTCCTTCCCCCAGGTATTTCTTGTCTGGTGTGCAGTGTAACTGCAGCCTTTCCTTCAGTCAATTTTCACTCTTGCATTTTGCTTGCTGAACTCCATCCATGCTCCCCTGTTCCCTGTGAATGCATCGCTGAAGCGCTACCCTGTTATTCTCTCTATTCCATACTCTTCGCTCTTCACACTCACTACTGCAGCTGGTAGCATTATGTGATACAAATAAAATAACTGATTAACTGATTAGCTTTTTTGTCTCTGTGTGAAGCAGTTATATAAACTGATTCTATTTGTTGTCAATTTATGCATAAGCCTTTGCTGAGTAGTTGAGATACATATTTTCTAGTCTGTGGGTACTTCACAAACTGCTTACTTTGATTATTAGCTTTTCAGTGTGTGATTAGTCATCTAAATCACAGGGTATCAGTATTGCCAACTTTAAACATTACAAAATCATGAGTCAGCCTCAAAAAATCATGGGATTGTTTAAAAATTATGTGGGTTTTTTCCTATTAAAACTACTTTTGCAGTTTGGTTTTTACTTGGCTTCTAAACCTTTAGGTTTCATTTGCTTCACGTTTTCAAGCTTTTCTTTGCAAGTGTGGATTAGAACACTTTTTAGTAAAGGAAGTTACGTTTATTTTGCAGTTTCCTGATTTAATGATTTGGATCCTCAAAAAGAAATTAAGGAAAGTAAAATAAAAACACAAGAGTTGACAGTGGTATACTATACTTTCTGTTATCTTACTGAATGACTGAAAATTTTGACACAAAAAATAAGGAATACCAAAAAAAGATGAATAGAGATAGCAATTTTCCGTATTTATTTAATTTCAAACAGTTTAAAGCCTTCACACTAAAAAGCGTTAGGCTCCAGTTTCATAATGATGTCCCTGCGGCCTGTGTGGGAAAAAAAAAATGCATATAGGAGGCTAACTAATTCATAGGGGCAATAAATCAAGCCACAGAAAAATCTGTGCCACTCTTAACGAAGTGGCCATCAGCCTTTCATATGAATGCAGCTGTTTATGTGCAAATGTAGTCTTTGCAGTGATGGGCTGCCATCCTTGAACAGTTAAATCACTCAAGCATCTTTGTGCTTTAATGTACCCGAAGAATTCTCCTAGATCAGGCAGGTGACCAACCTGTGATCCATGCATTACCTGCCAGGACAGCTCATACCACCCTCTCCCCATGGTCTCCTTTCAATAATGATGTGGGATTCAACTGCATACCAGACATCCAACTTGTTCCCAGCCACGTCTCTCGCACCTGTGGTCCTCAAGGAAGAAATGACCTTCACTGCCACCAGAACTAGCTGTCTGGCTCGTGGCCCACCTTGGTTTGAAGGCACCAGACAGAACGTTTCTGGGTTTCTAGGTTTGAGGGCGCCAGACAGATGGTGTCTAGGTTTCAGGTTTTGAAGACACCAGACAGAGGGCTTCTGGATGTAGCCACTTTTTTCCTTTCTTGTGCTCCCCACCACTTCTCCAAGCTGCTGATGCTGCTTCAATCACCAGCACCCCACCTGGGTAATAGTGGAGGAGCACAAAAGGGCAAAGTCTGCTCTGAGCAAATCCTTCATATATGACTGTGAGGCAGCTGTCAATTCTGAACTCCGTTAACCTTTTGGCGTTGCTCATTAAAAATCATAAGGGTCTCTTGTCTAGGAGAAAGTATGTCTCTACAAAGTCACCATTACAGCAAGTAATCTAAGTAAAAGTAATAGAAATTTGCATGAAAGCAAAGTAAATGTCATGTTTAACTTATCTTACATTCCTTATAAGCAATACCAGGTGCAGCTTGGTTAAAGGCACAAAACCTGAGATGAACAGTTTGAATCCCGCGGAAGACTTCATCTTCCTCATTGCTGGCTACCCTGCACCAAATCCTTTGGCTCACACAGATATCTTCCTTATCAAATTCCCCTAATCCCAAGCCAGCGTTTGCTTTCAAAACTTGTTTTCTCTTCTTATTATCAATGCAGCTTTCTTTCAAAGATAGACCGCTGAAGAATTTTAAAGAATGATTAATTGTCACCTTTGAAATACCTAACTGCCGTACTTCCTTGAATCTACCTTAGAAACGAACTGAACCTAGTTTTTGAGTCAGACTTCTTGCTTCATCCCTCTAAGGCTTTTTTTTTCCCCATCTTTTGTTTAGAAACAGGAATTATGAGCAGGTTCTCAGACATTCTGAAGATATTGCAGCACAGTATACCCAGCCAGCAAAGAAACCCAAAGAAGTCTATCCTAGTAATGGACAACCCTTCATGTTACCTATATCTAAAAGTGTTCCAATACAAACAGGCCAATTTAAGTCATACTGTGATAGATGTAAGGAAACATGACAGTAGTATATTTTGAACCATTTGGCATACCTGTGTCACAGATCATTAAATTTTCAACCTTTTTTTTTTGTCAAAACTGAAAATTCTGAAGATTTGTTCCTAGCCTGAATGATAGCCAGTGGAGTCTTCAGCAGCTTCTGAGTATTCTCTCTCCTCTATTCTCCACCAGATCTTTTCTCTCCACCCCACTGACTTTTCCTTAGCAGAGACATCAATAGTCCCTGTAGGTAATTCTAGCTAGAGCTCACCTCCCGAGACCTTCTGTTTAACCCCTGGTGCTGCAAGGCTCATCTGTACTTGGCAATAACAACCTTATGAAAGACTTGTATGTCCCTCTATTTCTGGCATTTGTGTTAGAGCAAGTTGTGGTCATCCCAGCACCCATCACCACCAAGACATGCAGGCTAACATTTCCACAAGTTAAGCACTCATTAAGGTGGCTTAAACAAGCTACTTTGAAGCTTGGGCAACTTTGAAGCTACTTTTCTGTTGCGCAAAAGCTGATATTCAAGCATTACAGGCAGGGAGGTACCTCCAGGTGGCTCAGTTCTCCGTAGCGGCRTTTAGAGGGCAGCAGATGATACATACACCTCTGTTGCACCTTTCCTTTCTTTCCTTGTAAGACATCAGGCTTTAAGGAAAGACGGAAGCCAGTATCAGGACTTGGGGCTGTGCTTATGTGGCAAAGCCAGCACTGTTTTGGGACCATGGTCCCCTGACAGGCCCCGGAATTTGCCTTCCCTTCCCAGCCTTGTCCACACCCTGGGTCTGTCCTCAGATCTTGCTTTGTTGCTTGATCTGCTCATCCTCCAGCAACATCTGCCTGTTTCACAGTTCCCTGTGGGCAGACCCATGCTGCATTTTCACCCACCTCTGATGCGCTCCTGATGGCTTGGAGGGAGCGCAGTGCCTGTCGGCACACCTTGCCTAGCTGTTGCTTGGTGTGAAAGTCAGGGATTCCCCATGCTGCAACATGTCTTCTCACCATGTCACGGGGAGAAGGGGCAGGCTGGCTGCCACTGTGCTCCTCCAAAGCTACCCTCAGGGTAGTGGCTAGAGCCAAAGCACCGCTGGAGCCCTGTATTCCACCTACTGCTAGCAAAGCAGCGCTGCACCTGAGCTAGCTCTGAATAAGCTACAGCAAATTGCACTGTGGACACCTCCTAAGTGGTTTCTCTCCCTCTCTCTCACGTCAGCTTTGTTTTTTACTTTGCATCACAACTTATTCCCCTGTTACTCTGCCTAGACCAGACATCTCCTCTGGGCTCCTTGATTGCAGTTGCAAATGCTGTTGTACAGTAGCCTCCTAGACACCCCATTCATTTCTTCTCAGTGTTTTATCTCAGCAGCCTTTCCACATGACTTGCATGAGTAACTTATTCAGTTGCGTTCAAGCAGCAGCCACTATCACAAACAAGTCACCAAAGTACCTGTTTCTAGCCAATATGCTGGAATGGAAGSGCAAAAGATGCTACATTTATAAAAGCATAAGGTCAGTGTGTTGAAAGTGTCAGCGTTGAAAGTGTCAGTATGGATTCATACAATTTCCCTTTGAAATCAGTGTGAGGTGTGTGTCAGTAGGGACTGCAAAGGATGCTAAAAGTAAATATAGCCATAAGAGCCACTTCGGGCACATCTGAACTGGGGGATTTTGGAGCATTTCCCAGTCCCTTCAACTGAGTACTCAGGCCAGACTGTCACTGTTTGTTGGACAGAAACCCAAACACATAAGTGGAGAGTGAGCCATCGTGTGTTTCTCTCTGCTCTCCCATCTGGAGCATGGGATCAGGACTTCTGTAATAGCTTCAGAGCATTTTTGAGAGAAAAGAAAAAAGGAAAAAAAGAGTAGCAAAGGGGAAGTCTGCCCTGTTCTTCTCTCTGGGTGATGCATATTAATAGTGCAGCTGCCAGCAGTGCTTTGGATCAGACTAGATCTGAACTACAAAGAACTGTTAAAGATGCTTTAAAGAACTGTTGCTCATTTCCTCTTCCAGACAACTATCTGACTAATAAAAGCAAAAAGATTTTTAAAATTGAGTCTGTGTATTTCTGATTTTAATGATGTGTATTGCTGTCCTCTGCCACCTTACATGGGATGTTGTAGCGAAATGGGCACCAGTTACATTAGGTTTTTGTAACTACAGCCCTGGGTTTCTGGAAATCAAAGGAGCCTCTGGAAGGAACAGAGATGCAGCAATACATGATTAGACTGAGAATGGAGAGCTGTAATGCTTTTGTTGTATACGTAATGGCTTGTTTCAAGGCATGAGGGCATCTTGTAAATCACTGGACATGTGGAAAATAGCACATTAGTGTAAGGTCATAATGATAATCTCTAATGACAGAATGAGAGAACAAGGACATTCATTTTAACATTATAATACTTACACTTAGTGAACAAGAAGATTTCTTGAGGCCAGAGTACAGACAGCAGAATGTTATTCCATTGCCAGAATTTCATAAGATATTGTGAATTTATCTGCAAATGAGTCCATATGCTACAACTTCTAACATTAAATTCAAGAGCAAACTGCCTAAAGAAAAATGATCTTTGTGTGTGGTACAAGAACAAGACCAGCTTTGGAGCAGCTGACTTCTTAGGAAAAATGTTAGATAAGTGCAGCCAGGGAAATGCAGTTAAGACTCTTGGGTCCAGACCCAAAAGGATCTTAAGTCAGGTGCCTGTCTCTGGGAGCTGAACTCACAGGGTATATCTAAGCCCTAGCTTATTATGGAGGAGCTTCCATCCCTAGCAGCTGAGGAAGTCTAATTTTCAGTCCTTGGAGGTATAAACATAAGTCATGATAAGTCTTGTAACTGCTATGGGTCGTTTTAGAGAAGAAAAACTCTGCACTGCGTTTCTTTTGAAATTCAGCTACTCTCCAGGAGAAGATAAGGAAGATTTTGCTGTCTGTTCAGGGCTCTCCGCCAGGAGCCAAGGCGTGTGGTTCTGATCCCTGCTTCCAGGACTGCCTTGTGTATTTTTATTTAGATAGTCACCGAACAAAATCTGGAAGCCATCCAGGGAAATTTCACTGCCTCAGGTGTTCTCTCTGAAGAAAAAGGTAGGGAGCTGCTTTACCAAGTCATGCCTGGTCCTTAGCCTGCCTTTTGCTTCACGACTGTCTCACCTATGTGAATGTCTTCTACGTGTAATAATCGTTCACTGTCTCTGGCCTGGGAGAGAAATGACAGAAATGCTACCAGAAATAGGAGATTTCAAATACACAAAGGCTTTCAGTGATACGGCAGTTTTATAACATCACCCACATTTCATAAACTGCACATAAATTCTTTTGGCAGTCTCATAAGAGATATCCACTTCACCAGACATAATTTCTGAGCTCCTTTTATGCTTACAGAGCATAAGTGAGTTTTTTACGTGAAAGAATCATTCACACAGAGTAGTGTCACTGTCCTGGGGGGTTGAAGAAATTCAGGTATGTTTTAGGGAAAAATGACAGTCTTAGTATTGGGCAAAGATAATTCACTGGAAATTTGATCTTTAGTTTGAATTTTAAAAAATACATTCTTATTGGCTATACCAGTAGTCTGAGAAATGACCTTTGTACCCATCAAAGTGCAGCTGACTGTGTAAGGACTCTGACGTGGGTTCCTCCCAGGAGTGTTTGATGCCGCTGGATCCGGTTCCTGCTTTTCATGGCACCAAGGAGGAATTTTCAGCTGAAAACTCTCCTGACTCTGCTCTTGTCTCCAATTCTTGCAGAGTAACTGTTTTCCTTTTCTGTTAAGTTTTGATGTTTTAAGTTTAAGCTCTTTTAAGTTTTCTCTCAAGGGAAGAAGTACAGTTGTGATCTGCCTTAGCTCAGCCAGGCAAGGGAGTCCCTGCCCTGGCCTGCCTCTGCCTGCTTATTGCCTTCACCCTTCCGCTGAGGTTATTGTCCCCTCAGCTCTAGGGCTGTCCTGTCTAACAAACTCAGTTTAAGTTTTAAACACTGGACAAAAGGGTCTACTGTTGAAATCGGTGCTTGTTTAACTCGGGATGAGGTCAGAGGAGAACGCCAACCTCATCTCTCTCAAGCCGCTGGTCCTGCTGACGTAAAATGAGGTGGTTCTGCTCCGTCCCACCTCCCCCTCATCCTGGCTGTGTGGTCCGGCCCTCTCTCTGAGGCCAGGATCTAGCTCAGTAAGCCAGCAGAAATGAACTTATTTATTTTTTCATTTATTTCTGGATTTGTTTTCTGCCAGCTCAGTGAACTGAATGGGCTGAGCATCAGGCTGGGTAAGCAGCCAAATAAGTGTAAGGGAAGGTGTCTGGGCAGCGGGTGGGAGGAGCAGGACAGGCTCTTCTGCTAGCGGCAGCACTGGCTCATCGCATCTCATCTCTTTCAGTCACCTCCCAGTACGCTGTGCTGCAAGCGGGGGCAGCTCAGCAGCTGCTAGTTGGTGGTCTGATAGCTGAGCTACCTCCAACGCAGATGTAACTTCTGCGACAAGGACGGTGTGGGTAGCGAGGGGCAAGAACCGCAACAGCCCTCCCAGGGCAGACCATCCCCAATGCTGCRTGTGAGCCCGTCTTTGTTTTCTTTCATCCCCAATACTCAATTCACAGGGATGAACAGGTTTTTTATGGACTTTCCAAAAACAGCATTCACAACAATCCCAAATTATAATCATTCATCCCAGATGCTATTTTGGATGAAACCAGCTACAGAAGGATAATTTTGGAGAAGGAGAATGAGCAGGTGAAGTTGTAATGAAATTGATAGACTTAATTATAGTATTTGCTGCTGTGAAAGCTATAATGCTGTCTAATCAGTTAAAAAATGTGGGAAGACGAAGGAGTTACTGTTTTGTCTATAGTTCCACTACTATTTTTAGGGTTTATTGAATAACATATCTAGGATACCATGTAGAATGTAAAGGTGTATATGGAAATATATAAGCTAATTACATGTTTGGAAAAAACACAAACTGATAATGCTTTTCTGAGGTATCAGGAAGCATGAAAAATGCTGAYGTTTTAGGCTGTGCATTCACATTTTCTCTTTTTTTCTTTTTTACCTGATCACCCCTCCATGAAACAAACACCTCTAGTCTGTTGTAGTATCCTTCACCATAGTAAATCAGAAATTTTCTGTGTAAACTAGAAGAACAGAAGGTTATTATTCCCAGCTGTTACTGGAACAAATGTCATCAGTAATGTGCTGGTACTGTGAAAGACTACTGGGTTAATTTGAACCATAGCCAGATTCATTTTTATGGTCTATGATACTTTGGTAATGATTGTTTTGCATAACTTGGTAGAATCAAGTTTGACCATGGAATTATTTCAACTGTATGGGTTTTTTTGCTTCTTTGCACTTGTGGTGCTGGGCAAAGTAGCAGGGAGCAAAGCGTTATCCCCCAGATCCCAGGAATGGTGCTGCACATTTTATTTTTTGTTCTGCATTTCCTATGTTGTTGTAGGAACATAGGAATACTCTTTAGAGAGTAGGGCCAAATTCTCATCTCATTTGCATTAGTGGGCATCAAAAATACAGTAAATATAGCCAGCATAGTTTAAAGATGATAAATAAGCCAGTTACAACCTCTCCGCCCCTCCAAATGCATTCAGAGAAAATGCATACACCTGGATTTTACTAACATTGTATGGACTAAAAACTATAAACATATGTACGGGAACATACACTATATATTCCTGTTTTCCTTTATACCCTCGGCCTGTCCTCTTATTCCAGCTCCAGTGTAACTGAGTCAGCAGAAGTGGCGTTGCTGCTAGTACAGTTCTGGAGTTGCAAAGTGTCCTCATGGGACTGCTTCTGCTTTAGTGTTATCCTCATCCTTTTCTCAAAGCAGTGCCTGAAGGACGAATTTTACCCTTAGACACGAAAACATAAAAATATTGACCAAATCTTTCAGAACTTTCATTTACTTATATGAGCAAAAATGAAAGGGCAATCATCATTTATAATACTGCTGTGTGTGTATATATCTCTCTAGGGCTCTAATAATTAGAGATCAGAAGTATATTCTCCTAATTTGCTTCTGCAAAGGCATGTTGAAATTTGTTGAGTATTCAAAGTAGCAGTACTCAAAGCCCTGTATATGGATTGTCGACAATTAATTGTAGTCTTCTGTTGTCCAGTCTGGTATTTCTCTTTCTCAGCAAAAGGCTCCAAAAGTGTCAAAGATGTAACAAAACATGCTCAGGGCCACCATGAAGTAGGCTGGCACCTGCAGTGTGATGCAGGGAATGCCAAATGTATAAACTGCATGAGTACTGATGATAGCATCATAGCTATGTGTCTCTATGAAATGGGAGCAAATGGGGACAATTGTTTATTTTTTGCATTACGTACTCGTGTGTTAAATTTTTCAGCTGAAATACTCATACACATTGGTTTTGAAGTTGTGACCCAAACATGTACGTGGTGAATGTTACTAGATTCACTAATTTAAATATTTATTCATTTAATAATAGATTTACTGGCAGTAACATCTATGCCGTAACCCAACAAAATGCTAAGGCATATACGTTAAAGTTAAGTGTGTGATTAAATGTGGACACACTGCTGAATCAGGGCTTGAGTCAGTGACTTGTGAATGGATATTAATCACAACAAAATACTAAACTGTAATGAGCAGCTGTGTGCTGAGTCAAAGAGCAAACACATGCGACCCCTGGAATATTTATTGTATTATTCTGAGGCTAATGAATACTATTCTGTTACATGCTTCCTCCAGTTATATGTCAATTTTTGTGAATCTTAATCTGTGCTGACATTATTGTGCAAATACCTTAAACAAAGGCTTATTGCGTTGTTTCACCCTGATGCCTGTTGTTAAATCTGTAACCACATTCAGACTTTCAGTTTTCCATGTTTTTAAATGTCTGATTTCCAGCAAAGAATGGCAAGTGTCTGTTTCCCATTTCCAATTGTTCTAATTCGTTGTTAGGAAGGATGACAAGCGCACAATACATGTCAGTGAGGAATCCAGCACTGCGGAGTGGACCAGCATTCATGCTATTATTTTCTTTATGATCAAGAATAGACCATGTCATATCCATGAATTTGAATAGGCTACAGCATGAATTAATTATTTTTTTAATATAAGTGAATAGGAGGAAGGTCTTCAAACATATTTTCATCAGTAACACAATGTAGAAAAAATTAAGTATTGCCTTATATGATCATATACATAATTTTGCTATACCTCCTGGTTTCATTATTTTAGATATGAAAAAATACGGACAGCAAATAACAGGTCATGTTTGAAAGATAGGAAACATTTACTTACATGCCACAAAAATCAGTATGGTATTTAAAGGAGCATCCTTTCCTGATGCTGGGTCAAAGGGAAATACCTATAGGTATTGAAGTAGTAGTTTATTTTATTTAACACTTTTTTCCCCACATTTGCATTGATATGAATTTCCACGTTACGTCACATAACAATAATGTTTCTGTTCTAGCTCATAGATCACAGTATCTCCTGTTGGTGTTGTAATGAGATAGTTCAACAAAATGAATTGCCATTACTGCCATGAGATAGTATAAAATAATCAGAGGGAAATGAAAAAGGATTTAAAAATTTCAGGATTCTAGGGTGATATTTTGAAACATCCAAAGATTCTTTGCATTTGATTGCATACTATTTTCTGTGCTATCTGTATTGATTGCAGCAAACACTCAACTTTTTATAAAGTTTACTCCAAGCACTCCAAACTGCAAATTAGCTGCTTCATGGCTTTTTGTGTGTTTGAATAATAAAAACTGATCTAAACTAGTCTGAAATTTAGTGGGAGATTGCACTAGTTCTTTCCTAAACTGTCAGAAGAGTCCAGGTGTGTACTCCCCATTAACTCCAAGTGGGCAAAATTTTGCAAAATTTTATTTTGTTRTTATCTGGGAATATAGCAAGATTTTTAGGCTAGTCGTGCATTCAGGAACCACAAAACCACTTCAGTTGCACAATATGATTTGCTTAAATGTTTTTCAGAATATTTGTGTAAATAAACAGGCCACTTACTTACACTTTGGAATCTTGGCTGGTATYAAAACAACATTTTTGGTAGCTTTCTTAATATCATTTTGGCTAGAGTAAGCAATACAAATAGTGAGTGGCAGAGCCCCTTAGTCTTTTATCAGGACAGTGCAATTGGGACAGGCTTAAGCAATTTCATTGCTAATTCTAGATTCTGGTTTGAAGAGGCAGAGTTCAGTCCTTGGAAAAAACGAATTGCTGGTGTTTACCAGTGATGAGGTAAGATCAGTGCTGACGTGTCTGAAGATGGGATGATCCCTGAGAATAATTAAAATGCTGAAACACGAACTTATGTCAATGAAGATAGCTTGTCTACTAGTCAGGTGCTCATTCTTTAGTACTTTTAGCAGACTAGGCTCATCAAGCAGACTGATTATATAGTTCAGCATTGCGTGACTTAATCTTTTGTTCTCGGGAGCTGACATTTCCTTGAAAGCAACATGAAAGGAAGAATTAAAAATAAACGGGCTGAAAACAACCTATTTTCAACAGGATAGCCAAGACAGCAAGAAAAAAAAAAATCCCTCTAAAACTACATTTATTTCAGCTTGTAGTTAACAAAGCACATATGTAAAAGCTCTGTCATTCCACACAATAGATATACTAACAAAAAAGTGTTCCCCTAGCCTTCCACCAGCTGTTGTACTTATTTCTCTGATGGCAAATGAAGGCTCTAGAAGCACCACAAAAGAACAGTAAAATATTTGTCCAGGTCGGAAAACTAATTAACTCTGAGCAGCCCCATTGCCCCTTGCAAGCCTTATAAAACCCCCAAAACATACAGAGCTGAAGAAAAGGGTAATTGTTTCTTTTTAGGGGAGTACTTAGCATGCTGTTCTGGGATGTAGCTGGCACGGGTCCATATACTCCTCTGATTAATTCCAAGTGAGGTGTCTACCTTTGGTCTTCCTTGTTCTTGGGAGAGTGCTGTAACCCTCTCCAGTACTCTAACACTGGGGACATTTCGCTGGGCTCTGTGAAAGTAATTCTGCATTGTACAAAATACTTAAATGAGTGTTAGCAAAGAGGCAGGAACTTGCTTTTTTTTTTGGCAAATCCTCTGGCTGCTAAATTATAGAGCTCTCTGTGATCTGAGTAACATTCTGCTAATTGTGCAAAATTGAGAAAATCTTCATCAGGGAAGATGAATGTCATCTCACAATAACTGATCGTGGCAGCCTTTTAAAAGATAAGAGTCTAGCATCTCTATTTGGCAGATGTTTGACTTGCAGCTCGATCTCCCATATTGTAGATAAGTTGTGCCTCTGTTGCCTCTTTCTCAAGAGGTGAGGCAGCGCTGTCATCTCCAGTGCTCAGTTTAAGACTATCCCCAAGAGCGCATCAGGTCTTTGATGACTGCCAGCTTCGTTAACACTCTTGGGGATTCCTCAGGCTACCCCTGGCTCCTTCCACACAGCGCTCGAGCAGCATCAACTTGCAAAGGAATAGGCACCTTCGTGCACGTTTTTGATCTATATTTTCACCTTTATAGGCATCAAAAATACCATTTCTATGTATGTATCTTTTGGTCATCTATTAGTACATAGACCTTAAGCTGATTAAAGATTAGAGCAACCTATGGAAGCTACATAGTTTTAACAGTGGGGTATCATCAGCTCACAGATTAGAACTGCTCTGCTGCTCTTCCCATTTTGATTCTCAAAAACTGACTGCACAAATTGTGCAGTCTCCTGTATAACTGTTCAACTGGAATTGAAAAAATTATAACCTGCTTATTGAGACCTATCCTTGCTTTATCCCACCTTCAGCAAAATCTCCCAAGATGACTGGGGCTTGCAATAAGCTATCACATTGTTCAATATTGAATGAAACATGGGTAATAAAGACAAATTTCTGTCTCAAAGAGAAAGCTATTATTTCCATAAGAATGCCTGCTTGTTTGGGAAGGAGGTGTGGGTAGTCGCTTTGTGTTCTGAAATCCATATCCTCCTGTGCTATCAAACATTGCTAAGGGCATGAACAAGGCACAGGCATCCTTCTCTGTTTGTTCTCTTTGCATAAAAGATTTGTGTAACCTAAATCTATGAAATAAGTATTCCTAAAAATAACCCTCCCTTCTCTGTTTTTCTGCCGTCACTTGCAGTTGTCCATCAGCAGTGAAATGTCCCAGTTCTGTGTATGCATGAATTCTGTAGTGTGCTGCTACTTCAGTTTGTGTGTTGGGCCAAAAGATGATAAAATGGACTTGACTTCCATGGAACAGCAAAGCAGTCTTTGGAAAAACTATGCCTGGTTCCCAGTTTTCAGGACATCTTTCACCTGGCGGGGGAAAGTGGCTAGATGGAATTGCAGACATCTGATTCATCTCTGCAATTGACCCATCGAGGATAGAGAGTGCTGCTTATGTCTAGAGTCTCAACTTCTCCAAAGCGACGAATGTATAAAAGCTACCTTTGAAGTGTAATGCCAGAGAGTTTTAACAGATATACTCTGGTCCTAACACAGTGGGGACTTCAGTTCCCCCACTTATTTGGTGACTTCTATTGCTTAACTATTAATAAACTTGAAATTGGATATAACAAATAGCTTCTAAAAGCAACCATATGACATAGTTAAACTGCTAATAAATTATAAATTGTTAGGAGACTTCCTTGCTAGTTCAAGTCGTGATTCACCACTTCTGATACATGAGATATTCTTTGATTCACACTGAGAAAGGTCTGTGATACCAGGGCCATAAATGCAGGTAAACAGTTAGGATGTTTCCTTTTATTTTGTTGTGGTAACTTTTATACTTAAAACATCCTCTCTCACCTTACTCATAATTTTTGAACTGAATTTCTTTGTATATCTGTGACTCCTACACAGTAGAACAAAGCAGGCCATTGGGAGAGTTTTGTTGCCAAGCCCTAGTACAAAACCATAAACTTTAATTTTTAATGAAGATTAGTTTCTTTCCAACAAAGATGCAGGGAAGGACTATTACTCTATTTTACGTGTTTAATGGATTTGCATCTGCAGTGCAAATACAGGTATCAAAATCTTTACGATCGTTATGCTTCACACATAAATCTTAAATACAACTCCAGAGCAGCAAGGAGAAATAACACTCGGGATTCCCTGGCATTTACCTTGTATATATTATTATTATCTGAATAATCTGTGCTTTTGAATCACATAACTTATTGACGTTGTGCATTAAAAGACTTCTTGTGACAAGCCACAATAAAAACATATTCCACAACACCCTCCCAGACTAAAACCTGAGGGACCAAGCCATGGCTGGCTTTGTTCAGAGGTGTGTGGGTGAGATGGAAGCAAGGAGACAACTCCCCTCTCCTCTAACAAACCCTCTGAGTGGTCAAGTACTGCCCGGTGAGGCACCACTGGCACGGTGCAGGTTGGTGCCACCAGGTCCAGCCCTCTCCCCGATGGCCAGGCGCCTCCACTTCTCCAGCACTGGTTTTGGTATGCTTACTGGAGGCTGTGCCTGAGTCAGGAGGATTTTTTTCCTCCGTGTAGGTCTGCTGCAGACTATCGCAGCCCCAGCCAGCTCTGCCTGGCGGGGATTCAGCCCTGAGCCCTGTGGAAAGAGCAGGTTAGCWTGTAGGATCCAAGCTGACCCATGAGGAGGACGATGACTTCTGCTCGGGAGGAATAACCGAGGAGATGAGAAATCTCTGTGGCAGGGCCGCAGAGATACCTGCAGTGCCTGTGCATGTGTGCGCTGACAGCCTGTCAGCCAACTCCGGCGAGTGACGAGTGCAGGGAGGTAGCCAGGACCTATCTGCTAGAGGGCTTAAAATTCCCTAGCCTGAAAACATTCATTGTGATTTGCTGTAGCCTTGCTCTATACTCACTTATCTGCACAAACTGTGCTGCCATTGCGGTGTGGACCGTCACGGTACCGCAGTAACAAGGATAATACCAGGGCATCCTTTTCCCCGGGAGGACTGCTTTCTTGCGTTTATCTATACCGCTGTAGTACCATGATCTCCAACTAGGAGACCTCACAGTCTAGGCATTGCAAGGTACATACATACTTCGTATCTAAATAGATTAATGCAGGGGAAAAAAGGAACTATTATTATCATGTTTTGTATTTTAGAGAACGAAAATGAAGATGTTTATTCTGCTCCAATATATAGAGCGAGCTCTAGAATTTTTATTTGCTCAAAACACAATCAGATGCTTAAATATAAATAAATCATAACAACTCAGTCAAAGATTTCTTTTCATAAGCGACTTCTTGCGCCAAATCACTCTCCACAGCTTACTCTTAAATTAATTAAACAATTGCAGCCCGGGGGTGACTACTTTGTAACTTCTGAGGGAATAGCTGTCTTTAGCTGGCTCCTAAAGCTGCTATGCTTCTATAAGGCTTTTGGGTTTTGCAGGTGGATGTAAATGTGCATTATCCAAATTTAAGATTCATTAGTAGAAATAGAAATTACGTACGTCAATTATAAATGTATTTGAAGGAGGATGGAGGAACTGTTGCATTTTAATCTTATATTTTAGTGTGATATTTGTCTGTATTAGTACATTAAATCTAATATATTAAAATTGTGGAATAATTTAGGTTGGAAGAGACTTCTAGAGGTCATAAAGTCCAACCCTCTGCTCAATGCGGGCTACTTTCAAAGTTAGAGCAGGTTTCTCAGGGCTTTGTCCATCTGCGTTTTGAAAATCTTCAAGGTTGGAGATTCCAAAAAAAAAAAAAATCTCTGGGATTTTTTTTCTTGATGTCCAGTCAGAATTTCCCTTGCTGCAACTTGAAACTGCTGCCTTGTGTCCCTTCACTGTGCACCTATGAGGAGAGTCTGGCTCTGTCTTCTCCATAATGCTTTTAGAGCAATTCTTTAGCCTTCTCTTCTCTTTCTTGGGATCCCCCTAATTCTGTCCTGAGAAGGTGACCACCTTCCAAAAACGACAGAGCGAGGACTCACAGTCATCACTCTTGGACCCCTGGACACATTCCACCCAGCCCCGTGGACTTGCTATATCCAGTTAGCTTAAGTGATCCCTTCCTCAATCCTCCTGGATGCGCAGCTTAGGGTTGTAGCCCAGGGGCGGGGTGAACCTCTGCAATTGCTGCAGGACAGGCAGGAGCTGGGCTCCAGGCAGGCAGTAGACTCCTGAGACACCTGGTCCAGTCAGCAGATAAGTGTCTCTGTCCCCACAGAAGAAAACATCCAACTGCTATTACCCATTACTTCCTTTTTGTGACCTGTGGATTACTCTCAGTCACCTTCCAGCCCCTGGAAATCACTAGCTGCCACCCTCCACTATTGTAGGGGTCTTTATCAGCCCTCCTTCAAGGGCTGTCTCTGGCCATTCCTCCTTCAGCCCAAGATGAGGCTTGGGCTCTTGTGCCTGCAGAGTCTCTGTGGAGAATTGGGACCAGCCTTTGGAGTATTAGTGGTCTGCTACAGTTATTTCTGCCCCATGATCCACATGATCCACAGCAGAGAGAGGATATCTCCCAGGYGGCCAACCGTATCCTGGGCTGCATCAAAAGAAGCATGGCCAGCAGGTCGAGGGAGGTGATTCTGCCCCTCTACTCTGCTCTGGTGAGACCCCACCTGCAGTACTGCATCCAGCTCTGGAGCCCTCAGCACAAGAAAGACATGGACCTGTTRGAGCAGGTCCAGAGGAGGGCCACAAAAATGATCAGGGGGATGGAACGCCTCTCCTATGAAGGAAGGCTGAGAGAGTTGGGGTTGTTCAGCCTGGAGGAGAGAAGGCTTTGGGGAGACCTTATTGCAGCCTTTCAATACTGAAAGGGGGCTTATAAAAAAGATGGGGACAGACTTTTTAGCAGKGCCTGTTGYRACAGGACAAGGGGGAATGTCTTTAAACTAAAAGAGGGTAGATTTAGACTAGCTGTAAGGAAGAAATTTTTGACCTTGAGGGTGGTGAAACCCTGGCACAGGTTGCCCAGAGAGGTGGTAGATGCCCCATCCCTGGAAACATTCAAGGTCAGGTTGGACAGGGCTCTGAGCAGCCTGATCTAGTTGAGGATGTCCCTGCCCAYRGCAGGGGGGCTGGGCTAGAGGACCTTTAAAAGGTCCCTTCCAGTCCAAACTATTCTATGATTCTATGATTCTGTCTCGCACCTAGATATTGCCGTTAGGTAGGAGATGCCACTGCTGTTCATGTTGGTAAAAGGCAGAAGAAATGTTTGTGATTTCTGGTTTACACCAAAACCTGTTTCTCAGGTCCAATTGCAGGACCACGTGAATTTGTTTATGTTGGTTGCTTTATGTGTAGTGCAATGACTGTACATCTGATGAGTTGGTTAGGAATACTTTATCTGAAGGGAAGTTGAAAATGCAATTGGTTTTGTCCTGAAGTTTATGCTCCTATTCATTTGCTTTTGGAAAAAGAAATTACGGCATCAACTGAAAAGTCTCGGTCTCTTCCTCCCAGCAATGTCACCCTGGGAGGGGCAACATCATCATCTCTCAGATTCAGAAAACTTTGACATTGCTTGTTCCAGATTTTTGAAGGCCTAGTTTTGGACAGTGGTGCAATGGTGCAATTATTTGAACAACAAACTGATGTGTTCCCAACAGACCCAATAATATCTCTCATGCTGTGTTTAGTCTGAGGCATCTTAAATAATTTGAGGATTCTATTGTAAGTGCAGCCGATTATGGTAATTGGACCTGGAGGTCACAAATATATGGATCACTATAGCAATGTCTTGTTCTGTCAGTAAGGAGTGTACTCTTCTGAAAAGTGAAAGATATAAAGGAGTTTTTGTTGTTGCTGATGTATTGTGCTCAAAGAGTCTAAATACTGAATAGGAGGTCAGAAAGAAATAGGGTTTGTGGCTGTTGCTAGTACCACCACTTATTTTCCTGTTCTATTAAATAGGGAAAAGACTGTCTTAAGGTATTATGGCTCACTTCAGAGCAAGATGTGCAGCTAACTTGCAGAGTACAGGGTTTGTTTTTTTTTCCACAGGCTTGCCTAGTTACTCTATTTAGTCTGCATATTATATTCTTATGAAAGCTATGTGGAGGGATTATACTTTAGATGATAACTTTTAAAAGATTCATGTTTATAAGTACTTGTTAATCATAGGACAATTATAATTAGTTCATGCTCGTGCAGATTCATGCTAACATGAATCTGAAATGTGTCATAGTGATAATCATGTTTTCTTTCCTGGACTATCAAAAAATAGTAAAACCTGTGTTTCAGTTGACTTGGCATGGTGACTTGGATAAAAGGAGTAAAGCCAAAGACAGTGCATGGAGCTGAGCTATGCTATCCAGGATCCTTGTAACACTATACCTTTTTTTACCAGGGTTGTTTTCCCTTATCTAGTTTTGATTCAGATATACAAAATAGATTATGCAGTCAGTGAGTTCCTCATTACTTAAATGTCTGTCACTTTTAGTTGAAAACTCTGCTAAAGAAACGTTGCTTCTGTTGTTGGTGTCAATACTTCCTTTAATCATGGAAAGGGTTTTAGAAAATTTCCATTTTTTGAGATGTAATACAGTCTGAMAGAACACATATTAATATGGGTATTGTAATGTTTTCAGAATATTTCTGAGATTTATCTTCCTTAACCCAACATTTCCTTTTACTCAAAAAGAAAAGAGACAATATACATATTTAAATGTGATTTGATATGATATGATAAATACATTGATACAATATTAAAGTATTTGATATATGATAAATACAATTTATCTTTTTTCAGTGTAACTTGTCCTTTCAACAAAATATTCATGTTTTATTTATGTTCTTGATATCTAATTGGGAATGGTGGACTAAGGTAGAGGATGATAAGAGAAGAAAATACTTTTACTAAAAACCCCACAAAGCAGATGAATTATTAGCAAGTTCTGTTTTGACATTAAATTAGCATGAAGGTTCACTGGTGTATATGTGAAATTGGATATTGGACAACAGCAATCGAGTAAAATCTTGAAGAAACATAATTGGACAAGTCTGGGCCATCTCATCAGAACACAATGAAATAAACTGACAAGAYGGGCTTCTTACTCGCACCACCGTGGGTGGGAGACATTTCGGCACAGGCTGCCTCTGCAGCAGGGTGCAGCTCATCAGGAGCCATGGTGAAAGGTTGTTTCCTTGGGAGGGCAGAGGAGCTGACACCTAGCAGGGAATGATTGAAAGGTCTTGCAAAATCTCTACTATTTTCAGCAGCACACAAAAAAATTGAGTCTTAGTATTTTCTATTTGCGCCACCTTTGACATTATGAGCTGGGTCTGTGTCGCCGTGGCAGGGAACACGTGCAGGTTTGGGTAAGCACTGGGAGGGCAGGTCCCTCTGGTCCTGCTGCTCTCTTCCTCCAGAGCCAGACATTTCACGGACTGATTTTACGAGTAACTTGGAACTGTTGCTGATGCCGGTGTGGGATGTATCAATAACAGCTTCAAGTGAGACACAGAAGAGACCCACTGGTAGTCTTAGGTTGCTTTTGACTACTTACAGGAACTGAAATGATAACGGGTATTTGTTGATACACTCCCTAGATACCCCTTAAAATGCATAACCAAATATAATTATGCTTATGAGAGTGGAATAAAGATCAGATTTATCTTCTTGTAGGTTGAACCAACTGCATATTGTTAGGAAGCTGAAGGCAATAGCTTGATGTAGCATTTCAGCACCTGGTTGCAAGAACCTGTCTGCTCTGAAAGAATAAATATGGCAATGCTATAATGATAAACCTTTGATTTATGATGGTTCGTATCACGCAACAGCTTGTGAGCAGGAAACCTTGCCTACTTTTCACGCCCTGTCTGAAGGCAGACACCTTTACAGACTTGTTAGATAGTTGGTCGCTATGAACGGCCAAATCCTGAATGCTTCTTTTCTGCTTAACAAGAAGCAAAGAATTGTTCCAGAGCAGTAGGACTTTCCCCTTTTAACAGTGTCACTGGAACAGGGACATCTAAAATCCTCAGGTATGAAGTCCAAAAGAGAAGGGTACTTAATAATAAAAAGGAAACCCAAAATATAATATGCCCCTGTAATGCCAGGAGGCAACACAAGACATTCAGAGAAGGGTGAGTGCAGGATTTCCAGGGTTTTTAAGATCTAGTTGTTACAAACATCATCTCAAAACATTTCTGTAGTAGCTGATGAAGAAATCTTGCCTAAAACAAAAGCCCTGAGACAAATATAAGGAAAAGCAAAGACAGTGATATAATGAATATGATCCTTAGAGTGAAAACAATTAAAATTCCTTCCACAAGATTTGTGCAGATGGTAGGAAAGCAGCAATGCTTAGCACGGAGCAGTGCAGATAGCAAGGTCTGGGAGGTGCCTACCTTTTCAAAAGAAGTGACACAACATTTGAAAGACAAAAAGAAAGGAACTCACTGGATCACACCAAAATATCTAACATCTCTTCTCTCCAGTACTGTACTGTTTCCACAGATGATGCAAGGCACACTTTATGGGATGACTCTGCCTAAGGACCATTTCTTTGTAACCATCGGTGCATGAGTAAAGCTCAAATTCTGGAATATGTTTTCTCTAAAATTTTATAAATCGATGTGTATTTGCCCACTATATGTTTGACACATTTTCTTCTGAACATTACCATATTCTTGCAATCAAAATATTTCCCATGCTAATTGTAATAGTTTTCTGGGGGAGGGAGGTTAGGAGGATAGGGGGCTATCTCAGAGGCAGTCCTTGGAAGTGGCTGAACATGAGCACAAGGGCCATCCACGTACACGGTCTGTGTGGCTGGCATGGCTGAAAGGGTATATTCTGACTTTGTAATCTTTGGGATCACTGTATTTCTAGGATGTAAAAAGCAGAGACAAATATCATATCCCAGCTTGGGACCTGAAATTCAAGCTGAGGTTCCTTCCTTCTGGCAAGTTATAAACCACAGTATAAATCCTTGTTGACTTCTGCCTTGAATTTCACTTATAGAGCACTCAGACTCCTGAGTTGCGTGTTCTGTAATTTTGGACCTGTGAAACATTCATTTTCAGTTGACTTGCTTTTCAGCAGAAAAAAATGTAAATGGACAAGGGAAAATAGTATCCAGCTCACTTTTCTATGGCCATCTTAGCAGACCAACTGTAAGTAGAGTAGAAAGCAGAACATCTTTATCGTTCGGTACCATAGAGAGGCCTGAACATCTTTGTGCAGCAGATCCTTCTAAGTGAGKAGGTATCCATTTCACAGAGGCATTTTTCCATAGTTAGTACTTTCCAAACTTAAAATGATTTTGTAGGAATTAATTCTAATTCTTGTTAAACCACTCTAAAAAAGTATTGCATGCTGAAAACTCAGAGGACTCAGATGTTTTATTTTTATGAAATAAAGGAAAGTTTCCAAGCAGACATATAAAAACACAAGCTTTACTAAATTGTAAACAGCTATGTAACTACCCTGTGCTGCTCTAAGAAGCTTTCTGCATACCTATATTACATATAGCTACAACTAAAAATTTGAACGCTAATTATTTCAGCTATATATTTATATATCTCTAAGCACAGCAAGCTGTAGTGAAAACAAATGTAAATAGGTCCTGATCAATATCCACCAACATCAATTAGAATTTTTCACTGAATTTGAGGAAGCTTTCGGCTTGGCACTGTGGGCAAAGACTACGTTCCCGCTACATGTGACCGCCTAACTGTATACTGTGGACCAGAGCTAATTTGGCTGCTGCTGGGGAAGCACCTTGATGTTAAGGACATACCACCTGCTGTATTATTTATTCTGTTTCTGCAACTATGCGTCCAGTTTTAATTTAGTATTGCAATGCCTTAGCTCCCAGCTGAGAGCTTATAAAACAACTGAAGGTTAAATCATCTCTTAATACAGTTGAAACCTCTTTCTCTTTTGCTGAGGAGAAAGAAGAATGTTCTAAAACAATATTCTGTTCTCTCTGTGGTTTTTTCCCTGCATGTGAATCCTTCCAGTTGCTCCCATATTTTGATTTCTACAGCAGAAATCACTCCAGGTCTGATTTGGGTGAAGATTCTCACTCAAATTACCTGTGTAGGTAAAGTTTCAAACCACAAAAAAAAAAAATTTAAAAATTTAATCTAGGGATTATCTGTGAAATTAAAGAAAAAGCTCTGAGACATAAGGCATTTTAAGGAATAAACTGGGGATTACAGCATGCAAATGARTGAGAGGAAAGCAGCAGGGGAAAGGAGAGACACGTAGAGGGAAAGGTGACAGTTTTGCTGAGGAATTCTCCTGTCGGTTTCCCTAGGGAGGAGAGAAACGGAGTGGGGAGAAAGTGGGAGGAGATCAGTGTGAAGAGGCTCTTGGATACCATGGAGATGGGTACAGTGTAAAAATCTGTATACTGTAGATAAGTAAGTGGGAGGTTGATATCAAACTCCTACCAGCCAGAAACTGGCTTTGTGCAGGGTAAACATGTTACAGGGCTGGGGAGAGGGAAGCATTGTTTTAGCCTCTGCCATGCTGTTTGCCTACTTAACATGTAAGAGAGCGGAGGGAAGGGACAAATAAATGTTTTTCCAGCTTGTGCTTTTCAGTATGACTGTTCTCTTATCTATATCCAGTCTACCAGGAAGGAAAAATTATGTTTTAGAGCTTTTTTTCCCCCATTGAAATTGTCTTGCTACTCCAGACCCGCTTTTTCTGTCTCTCCTTTTAATTTCAGTCTTAATTTGATGAACTGGGTGCTCATAATAATTTCATAATGCTTCTCCATGGTTCATGAATGTGGGGAAGAAAATGTGACAGATTCACTAGGAACTAAATGTTACTTTATGTCTGAGTAAGACAGTGTTTTTTAAAAATTCAGTCTTTGTGTTACACTGCTTTGAAAGACTCTCTCTGTTCATTTTAGGATTTCTTTGTTCTCTGCTTCTAATTTTTATGCTTTCGATGGCTATAAGACTGTGCTGTTATTTATATCCATAGCCATGAGGAAAACGCTATAGTTTGTATGTATGATGTTGTACTCCTAAGAATTATTGGATTTTTTTATTTTAAAATTTAAGAAACACTGTAGAATGATGAGTGTGGTTTTCAGAAGATTGTTATTCGTGCTATTGATTCCTCTTAAAATACAAGCTGTCTGCTGCCAGTGAATCGGGATAAGGCAAGCTGATACTTTGGTTCAAGTCCTACTTTTTTCCTTCAAATAGTCCTCCCTGAAGCAAACAGGCTAGTTCTGAGACTACTTCAAGGGAGAAGGGATTTCTACTTAAGGAAGCCATGTACTTATTGAAAGGTCTTGTGTGGACCAAAAGAGATGAGAAAGGAGAGTACTTAGCTGGTATAGCTGAGCATGCGGAAATTCGGAAACACGAGATGTCCACACGTGTGCCTCAGCGTGGTCTGCCTTCTGGTGCGGGTGTTTCTGTAGGCAGGGAGCCGTAATGTAAAGTACCTTAACTTCAGGGTGGTGGAAGCTGCTTACACGGGGTTGCAACAGAGTGAAGTAAAAGACCGGCGCACATCTTAGAAGTAGGTGGCTGTGAGCCTAACGTAGGTTTTCCTTCTTCCCTCAAATTTTGTGGAATTTCAAGAGTGGCCGTGGGTGACCCGTGAGGTCCTATGTCATGCCTAGGGAAGGAAGCACTGGTCTGGCAGCCTCCAGAAGCACCAGCAGTTACAGACCTACGCCAGGACAAAAGTCCACGTGCCTGCGTGTGTGAAAGAGTGTGCTAGGAGGAATTTGAGAAAAATAAGTTACTTAGCAAGTCAAACACATTTACAAGATGTATGTACAGTAATGCGATAAAGCCCCAAATGTGACCATAAATTGTATTTGCAACAAAGCAGTTCCTTGATAAGCTGTTGGGGGGGTCTGCTGAGACATATCTCTGGGGATCTGTGCCTAACATCTGCCACTTAAACCCAGTTTGTTTTCCCTTTTATCCACAAGCTTAACTTTAGAATTATGGCAGAACAAGTGATTTTTTTTTAGTAAGAGCTTACATTTAAATGCTTTGCCTTCAGTAGAGTTCAGAGGAGTTGAGGGGGGAACTGTTCTTATCCCTGACAGTTCTACCCACTGCTTTTTGTGCAGGGCAGCTTTCTGACCACAGACTGACTTTTCAGCTTATAAYGGCAATAAAAGCACAGTTTTGCAATGGCCCTGCCTCTGCATGYGTGCATTCAGGAAGAAGCATGGTGCAGCAAGTTTCTTAGGACTTTAATTTGTTGTGCCTGAGGACACACAAGCCGAGGTGTTCATCCCCCTGTGGTTACTGGAGCGTGTATTGGAAAAGTCCCGCAGGGAGGGATGGGACGTACGGTGCTGCTGCAGGGGCAGTACCTGTCTGACTCTTAGCGGTCTCATCCCTAGCGATTAACCTTGGCCAAACAGCAATAGCAGCCTTTGTGAAAAATACAAATATCTCTAGTCCCTAAAGTATTTTCATTCCTGAACTCCAAAAACTTAATGCAAGCTGTGGTGGGGCTTGGGGTCTTCTTAGCAGTTAGACGCCCAGCATTTCCAGACAGTGGTTATGCCGGCCTCCTGTCTGTAGAAACTAACTGTTTTTTTTTTTTTTTTTAAACTTCACACTTTAAAGGGTGCATGTTGAGCCCCAAGGGAAAATTTAGAGAGGCCATCTCAGAACTTGATTTTTAATTGTCTTTTTCTCAGACAAAGAGAAAAAATGGCAAAGGAAAAGCCGTTAAACTTTAAGGTACAGTTTTACAGATGCTGATAGTATTGTACAGGGTGTTAATTATAGATTTAAAAGTCAGATTCCGATAAGATCTTGGGTGCTTCAAGTACAGGTTGCTGCTGGTAGGAGCACCAAAGCTCGTTGTCTGCACCAAAACAGGTGACTTCAATGCGTAAATCTGTGAAGAAGGGTGAGCCTGCAGGAAGGGGCCAGTGGTGGTGGGAGGCTTCAGCAGCATTTCTTGCTGGCYTGCCAGCAGCATCTCAGCATGGTGGACGTGGTGAACCACAAGCCTGGGATCTTTTCTGTCCCCGTTCCCTTGAGTTTCCTACTCAAGCTTCTGGGGTTTTGTGTTGTCTGCTGGAACTGGGTGTGTGGGGAGGGAAATGCTGTGCTTTGGAATTTGGTCCCGAGTGGTTTATGAAAAGCCAGATTTCATAGCCCCAGGGCCACATATGCAGAATCAGGAACAGCAGCGTCATTGACTGATAACATACTGTCTTTCTAAGTTGAGCACGATTAATTATGTTCTTATGTTCTTTTACTCAGCTTTTTAATATTGTAGTCTACGGGAGAGGGCGAAACTAGCTTTACAGGCAGGTAGTAAGCAGCTAATCTTGTAAGATTYGTCTCTGTGTGCAGCTCCTAATGAGCAGGGTTCACATTTGCATTGCGTGATAGCTAATTTGGGTGCAGTATGAGAGCACAAACCTTGATCAGATGTGCACTCCAACAGTCATCGGCTCTTCTTCATATGATGTTAAAATATATATGTACATTAACGTCTGTTTCTTTGTTGCAACAGGTTCTGCCTGGCATACTGCAGAAGCATTGCTGTATTTTACCTGACAGAAACACAGGTAAACTTTTTTCTTAACGAGTTAATATTGTAGTATGATTTGGAGAAGTGCAAACACAAATTGGATAATATAGAGAAGTCTTGTTTGCTATTTACGGTCATTGAAGTTCTCTTCTAGGGAGTGACAACTTGGATGTTTTGTTTAAATTACCTACTTTCATGTGAAGATTTGGTGTATTCTGTTAACTTTCTGGAGCTATCACTGTTGTAGAGACTGCTATCAGGTCATGCTTATAAAGGTATTTGTATGAACTTCTGAAGCGTCTCTATTGTTAATTATAAAGTTACAATTTTGGCAAGAAAAGGGGTTTAATACTGGAGTCTGCAGTCTCGTCCTGTTGATTCACAAAGGTGCTAAGCAGTAAGTCTTATGCGTAGCTCTGACTGCAGATAAATGCTTGCTTTATGCTTATTTTTCACAGACTAGAGGAGTAGACTAAAGGAGTAGACAGAAGGAGTATCGCTAATGATGTCTTGCTGTTGTGCAGGTGGAGACTTAAAGTAATAAGTTTGTGACCAGAACAAATCAATTGATGAGAACGATAGCATGGACRAGAAGAAAGTGGTGATTTAATTTTACGTTCTTTTATTACAGGAAAAACAATTTCTTTTAAAATAAGTTTTAAAATCCTTTTTATAATTTTATAAATTGGGTGAAAGTGACTGCATATGCAATTGTGAGTTTGATTTAACAGACTAATTTCAGAGAAGTAGAAGGAAAAATATAGCTTATTTTTGATACCTTCTTAATAGAACATATGTGATTCCTTGCAGCTCTTAAGGCTTCACTCTCCCTTCCCCAATAGCTACCATTAAAATAAACCGGTTTGTTCCTTGGCTTGCTATTACTTGTATTTCAGGCCCAGTTTCCACTAAGGGTAATTGCATAGAGAGCTTGACAACTGTGTTGAACTGTAGTGTGACTTGTGGTTACCTGCAACTGCTCAAATTAAATTTAAAATCTCATTTCTATTTTCATCCGTGAACATGGGAGAAGTACATTATAGTAAGACAGTTAATAATACACCTCTTCTAGCAAGAATTGGAAAGTTTATAATTAGTGAACAGATTGCAGACAGACTTTGGCCTTCATATTTATTTCAAGCTTTCCTGAAAACTAGACTAAGGAGCTATGGTATAACGACCTCAGCCCAGTCTGTGTGCTCCTGTGCTAACATCCTGTGCCAATTATCTTTTTTTTCTTTTATTTGTAATATAAGAATTTGATCCAGATTCCTTTGATGACTAAACTCTTCTTGACTTGTACAGAAGTGTATCAAGTGGATATCAAAGCCAGTGTTACCTGAAGTGATGGCCTGGAGTTGGGCAGTAAGACTCTGACCATTTATCTAAAGAGGGTGAACTATGCCTTTATAATCAATACCAAGAAAGCCATTTATCTGAAATCCCAATCACCTTCAAAAGTGCCTTCATTTGGACATAAGAGAAGGGAGGAGCTTGCTAATGTAAAATTTGGTTTTGAAAATTTTTAACTAAGTTCTTTGAAGAGGAAACCTATCAGTTTTTGGTACATAACAACCGCTGTACAACTCAAGCACACTTAGGAATGAAAATAACTGTAACTTCTATCGCTTCTGTGTGACTGCTGCGATAAGTATTTTTATGCCTACCTATTATATCGTTGGGAGTTGCCAGCAGCTGCAAAGTAATGGTGTCTGTGTTCCATTTTCCCCATTTCCCCCGTTTATGGTGTTTAAATACTTGGCAGAGAGAAGGAGAAGAAGAGTTCAGACAGGACGTGGGGGATTTTTGAGCTCCTTTCTGGAGGAAAAGAACAACTGAATTTTTGAGTTTGGTTCATTGAGTCTGTTAGAGATAGGTGAACTGTTTTCTTGTTTGATTATGTCTGAGTCAACTAGTCCAAACTAAGAAGACGACATTCATTACATTTGTGTAAATGTGGAACGTGCTATTTGCATTCAAATATATACATCGTATCTAATCTTGTCCAGCTCCGTTCTCATTAAGTGAGCCCAGAGAAATGGCCTGATTGCAAGCTGTAGGTCTATGTCTGTGTTCAGCTGCTGACATTTGGAGGAATTTAGCAAGGTGCAGACTTAGGTGTTGTTCCTAATAAAAAGGAGAGAAGGATAAAGAGAGGTGGACTAGGGGGAGGGATGGGAGAAGAAAGAGGGGAAAAAGCATAAAATGAGACCTCCAAAACCATTAGGGAAGAACACAGATGCCGTAGGGAGTAGGGATGGGAGAAAGGGAGAGATGCAGTAGTAGTTTCCCCACTTTTTTGTATCCATTCAGCAGTTCAGGAGTGGCCAGCTTGGGGGTCTTGGGCTCCTCATCCAAGAGTGCCCCCACAACCAACCTCTTTCATGCTGTTAGCACAGGAGCTGCACCCCAGAGAAAGAAACGAGCCCTTGGGAATGATGGGGCCAGTGCTGCCAGGCCATCCTTTCATCTGGCTGCCCTTCAGACCTAGCCTGACCTTGATCCTTAGGGAATATATGCAATTAGCCTTAAAAGTAGTATGGCCCCGGATTGCCTGTGCCCTAGAAAATTGCACGTCCCGCTGTGCCTTCTTACACTGTGTAAGAGTTTGAAGTGGCAACACTTACTCTGTCAGTATTGATATTCTGTATTTATAAACTGGAGAAGAGAGCTATGCACGGAAAGAAAGGTACATGGGAGCAATGATCACCTTCCCCTGGTGACGGTGTGTTAGTACTTCTACCATGAACTCCTATTCTCAGTGCTTATAACTTGGCTATAAAAACATCTCCCGCAGAGCCTTTCAAAAGCGAGGATAAAAAAAGTAATTCAGCCATTCCACAGCGATGCAGTTTTGGAAGAAGACACGTATTTAACAAGATTAGGTGTTTCAAAGGTTAAAGAACAATTCATTTTTCAAACATGTAAAACATTTACAAAATCTCAATTTCTAAATAAAACACTGAATGCTGATAGTTGGTTGCTTGCATTAAGCTTTTCTGATAGACAGTGATGTTTCATTTCTTAAGTGTTAATTTATTTGTGGCTTTCCATTAATCATAAATATATTTTCATTACTAAATTGGAAGTTCATATAGCATGCACTGGCATAATGCATGTTCATTATCATGTTAGCTGGTATCCAGAACCTGTATTTGTCATATACCTAGTACCTCAAGAAGCAAAAGATCCCAGACCAGACACCTTTATTCTGCACTTCCTTCTTATATGCCCTGAGCATACTATGAGCTGTATTGATGTCCCTTCTCAGTTTCTTTCCATCTTCCGTAACTTAACCAGCTAACAACAACTGGGATGCATTAGCAGTTATAAAGTTAATTGGAAGAAAAGCAGTTACATGCTCTGTACAGGTGTAACTAACAAGATCATAAGGGGAAACAGTGTGAAGGTACTAATGACCTGGTGGGGAGCAGCTTGCTCATTTTCTTGAATTATAACCCTCTCTGTCTCCAGCTCCAGCTGGAGAAATAACCCACCCCTTTTGATGGACATCCACCACCCTCTGTGTACACGTGCAGCCAGCTCTAATTCCCTGTATAAATATTTCCCAGCAATGATCCATCCCCTGCCAACAGGAACTCTTCATCCAAGTCAGAAGTCCCCCCTCATTACTGCACGGTCACTTCTGTAAACCTTAGACAGATGCTAAGGCTGTCCTTCGCCCCTCCTGAGCTGTTCACACAGTATGAGCAGTACACTTGGTTTCTACCCTCGAAATGAAGATAGCTGTTAAATACAACATGTTTTGGCGTTCCTAAAAAACAGAAGAAATTAAGGGGTAGGAATGCAGCTTTGAAATAGAGAAGTCAGTGTTCCCTGATGTGGGTTACTTTTTATTTAAATTTATGTATTTTTTAAATTTATTTTTATTTCCAGTCTTGCTTGAAATAGAGCTCTTCAGGCGGTACATGTGGGTTGTTTAGCTATCCATACTTTCATACAAATAAAAAGAGGAAATAACATCTGAAAGCTTATGCTTTTGTTTAAGCAGCTTATGCTGTGTTTAAGCAGTCTTAGACCAGATAAGTGGATTATTTGGAGTTTGATTTTTGTTTATCCCAGAGCTCCCTATATCATGATCTAGCACAGTAAATGATCCTCAGGGTGAGCACAAATACACTTGGTGCAGTAAAATGTGAGTTATCAATGGGACTCATTAGCAGAAGGCGCTCTGTGCAATTTTTACCATTGCTGCAGCTGTTAAATGGACATTCTTGCGCTGCGGAGACGCTGATAGCTGTGTGCTTTATCTGCTGCTGTTGTGCTCTTGATACACAATTATTAGTTTTCTGTCATGCAAGGAAATTGCACAAACAGCTTCTGTACTATACTTTTCTGTCATAGCAGTGAGTTTAATATGTTGTGGAGTGCAAATTTGGTCTCATTTTTTTCCACTGAAGATCCCAAAGGAAGGAACAAATCAATAGTCACTAACAGCTTCGTGGGTTGATTCGTTCTCTGGTGCTTTAAGCTTGCATTTCCTCTCTGATAGTTAAGAGCATAGGTACAGTAAAGAGCATCCTATCTGGCTGACTTGATTCTGATAAATAGCTCTTTTAAACTTTAAACAACACTCCTAAAAAAAAAAAAAGAAAGAAAAAAGATTTATGCTGTCTCAAGTTTCTTCATCATCCATTTTCAGGTCAGCTCTTGTGTGCCGATATTGAACTTGCACAAGACGTTAAATCCTTTGTTATAATAATTCTCTTTTGTCCACTGCATTGGCTAAAATTACATAGAAAAAAAGTGTGACCAATGTTCTGCTCTCTGCAAAGAATGAATAATACCTTCCTGAGAGAGTGGTAATTGCTTTAGATACAAAAGCAGGAGTTTAATAATAAACAATCTCTTCATTGGGTAAAGTATAGCCCAAGACAGTAATGTTTCATCCTTTGCTTGTTTGCTTTTCCTCCTGTTGCTTGAAGAACAAATACTGAACAGGAGACAAATCTAAGATGGTATTACAAAGAATTCTTGCATTAAACTTTACTAAATTGGATAAAGAAGTTAACATTGCTTTTTTTTTTTTTTTTTTCTTAACTATATCTACCACTGCGTTGCCTTAGTAGCTTTTAAATTAAAAGAAGCGTGGATTGGTGCTCAAAACCAATGTGTTTTATAATTAGCAAATATGTTACTAACTACTAGTTAATTTTTTCGTATATATATTTATTGAAATGCAATGGATGTTTGTAGGAAGAGCCATCCAAATGACTGGGCTCACAATGCATATGTATGAACTGTACAGCAGCCAGTTTGATTTCACAGAAGGAATTACAGGACAGTGTTCAGAAGCCAAAGTCCTGTTACAAAAATAACTTACCATATTCACTAGCATATCATCTTCCATCTGAACATTTTGAAGTACTTAATTAATTGTGATGAATTTTTGCCTTGTGCCATTGAGATAAAGAAATTTTATTCCTATGTTTTATAGAAGAGAAAGTCAGATTATCAGCTGGTGCAATGCAAGAATATTCACTAGGGCTTTGTATCATCCTCTTTAGAAGTTCTTTGCTTAAACTGAGATTGTCCTTTTACTTTCAAGATGCAGCTATAGATTTTTAGACAGTTCCTGCAGACTTCACCTGCTGTCTGCTTGCTGAGTTCAACATGAGCGTTCTCATTCAGATGTTCAGCTGCAGGCTGCCTGCTGGTACTTTCCAGCCCTGTTTCCATGGAAATGGGAATTAGAGGGGTGAAAATAAAGCAAGAGTAAGTATTTTCTTAATCTTCTAGTTAATCCGGAAGTTCTCATACTTCGGTATCAAGGTTGTTTTGCTTTTAGTTGGCTAGGCATATGATGCCAACTTTTGCAAAATAAAAAATACAAAAAAACTGTCAATAGAGTTGTTATGAGCAATACTTGCTACCTTAACCCTGTAGAGGTGTCAGGGATCATCAGTGAAGGATGAAGAAGGGAGAACTGAACTGGACTGTGCAAAGATAAACTGATGAAAGGGTGTGAGGCAATACCCCGTGGCAGAGGTGATAAGCTGTGACAGAACTTCTTGTCAGACATAGCTTGCATTGTGAAAAATATTGTGCCACATGAACCTGGGGGAGGAAAACATCCAGTTTGAAGAAGATCTAATTTAAATGCTCCAGACTGAAAGTGAAACAAAGGATATCATCTAATACATTCAGAACATAATTTAGGGCTCTCGTATTTCCCTAGAGATTCCTGCTCTCCTTTTTTCCTCCACATTACTGACATTACAATATCAGCAAAGTCAGGACTGTGGAGCAGTCGCCATACAGATGGGTGTATGGTGAGGTAAAATTTCTACTTATTGCAAGCAGCATAGAATCATAGAATCATTAAGGTTGGAAAGGACCTCTAAGATCATTGAGTCCAACCGCCAGCCCAACACCACCATGCCCACTAAACCATGTCCCTAAGCGCCTCATCTACACGTCTTTTAAATACCTCGGATGGTGACTCAACCACTTCCCTGGGCAGCCTGTTCCAATGCTTGAGAACCCTTTCAGTGAAGAAATTTTTCCTAATGTCCAATCTAAACCTCCCCTGGCGCAACTTGAGGCCATTTCCTCTCATCCTATCGCTAGTTGCTTGGGAGAAGAGACTGACCCCCACCTCACTCCAACCTCCTTTTAGGTGGTTGTAGAGAGCDATAAGGTCTCCCCTCAGCCTCCTCTTCTCCAGACTAAACAGTCCCAGTTCCCTCAGCTGCTCCTCTTCTCCAGACCATATGCTTATATACATTCTTCTGCCCTTTCCCCAGTGGCTGAAGCCCAGCCACAGCTTTGTGTTAGCCTATGCTTGGGAAGAGGAGGTTTGGGATCTCTAGGCCAGACCTCTGTTTCTTTTATTTTGGACAGAAGTGACCAGTCAAGTTAGCACGGAGTCAAGAATGGGGAGGGAGCAGGCCTACGCCATGCCCAAAGGAGGATCAGCTATACCCACCTCTTTCCTGACAGATGCTTGTGTGGCCTTTCCAGGCGTTTTATTCAGCTTCCCTGACCTCACCACCAAAAACTTTTCCTGATACATGACCTGAGTCTTCTTTACTGCAGCTTAAGCTCATTAACTTGTGTGGACGATGGGTGCCTCCTGTTTCTCAGCTCCTTGCAGATACCTTTTACATACCTGAAGACTTTATCCTGTCTTCCCTCCCACTAGATTTTGTCATCTGGGTTAACAAATTCCACTTCTCTCCTCTTTCATGTATGTTGCACTAGCGTACATCCAGACCTGACATGTTTTGATTGTAACTCATTGAAATATGAGCTTTTTTTCACCCCCCGGATTTGTTTAGAAGAGAATGCAGGGTGTAGCAGTTCTCTAACGTGACATGTGATAGTTCCCTAAACATGGTATCATCTTTGATTAGCTAATGCCTAATGTCCCATTTTTACACTACAGAAACTCCAATATACTTTAGTCTGTGACCTTTCTTCTTCCAGAAGACTTGGTTGAATTGGATGAGTATGTATGTTAACACTGGCTATAGACTTGAAAAAGAAGGGCTTTTTTTGTTTGCTTGTTTTTCTTTAGTACTAGTTCAATTCTGGAAAGGTGATCTGATAGTAGGAATGAATGTAATTTAAATAGTTAAAAACCAGGAGGTTTGAGTAAAGATACCAAAATCTTTTATTTTAATATTCCTGAGTGGGTGGGGTTTCACTTCTTGATTTCCTGATTCTCTTCCCTTCAGCACAGCCCACAAGGTGAATATAAGCCTATTACCCAAACTTTGGTTTTCATCAGTGTTTTTCTCTAGCTTTTCTCATATCTACAGAACATCAGCAGCAGAGGGAGCATAGCCATAAAGGACCAGGGCATTGGTTCCACTTCTCCCAGGAATTCAGAATCTGGATAAGGCACAACTGGTACTGAAAAGCAGGTAGTTTGCAGTGATGTTAAGAGGAAACCTGCAGGCTGCGGAAGAAATTAATCTTCTAAAGTTAGTTTGCGTCCTTTGGGTCATTTCAGACTTCTTAGTACTGCTGGATGTCTAGCTAGAATAAGGAACACTTTCAGCCTCAAACCAGCCAGAAGATTGCCTTGTCTTATTGGATTTGTATCTACCTAGGACTGTCCAGCTTAATCCACTAAAATCTAGTCTCTATGTGATGCAAAAATACAGGCAGTTTGGGGTAGACTCAGACTTCAAAGRCGTCAGGTCTATTATCTCAAGATCAATAGGTCCTCAGACTTTAGTATCAAGACTTCCAGGGATAGATCTAATTAACACATATTAGTCCACTTAAAATAATTGGACAGGCCAGGAGATTCTGGACATGTGTGAGCATAAAACTCTTTTAAGACTCCAGCTGGTGCAGATGTCTGTGCCATTCTGCTTATGGAGTAAAAAGCATGGTCACAGCACAGTGCGCTGGTGCTTCAGTCTTTGCACAGTGTCCTAGCTGGCTGCTAGCGTAGTACAAAGTCCCTTTTGGAGTTCAAGGTCCTCCACTACAACCAGCTCCTCCTGAGAGATGTTTTTCCCCTCTTATTACTGTTATGAGAAGTCACGGTTGTGCTTCACCCAAAACTATGTAGTCTTAAAAACAAAAAACTGAGCAAGAGATTTCACTGATGTTTAGATGTCACGTTAAATGTTCCAAGGTCAATAAAACATGCTCCCCTGAAAGGTGAGTGCTGACTCACCCCTGTGCTCTCGGGACTGGGTATAAATCATTAGCTGTAAAATAGCACTTGCACAACAGTCTCACCCTCATATGTGTGTGGGGAGCAGGGGCTGAAGAAGGGGCTCTAAGTCAGCTTAATTCTAGAGGCAGAAATGTGAGTATGTATGTTTGCAGTCTCTTTGCCTAACATCATAAGAGCCCTGGTGCCTGAAGTTGTGTAGGAAGGAAATTCTCTCCAGAAAACAGCATCTCTTGCAAGAAAGCTTACTTGACCTTTATTTCTGAAATGTTTTGTAAAGCATTCCCAATGCGTACAGCTCAGCTACTGAAGGAAGAGAGAAGCGTACATCATCAGCAGCAGAAACTGCAGGCAGCTCTGATAACCAGTCAGGTTAGTAATGTGACTAAGTATTGCTAAATGAAAGCAGTGTGTAGAATGACTGATTTCTATATGCCACAGTTTGGGATTTTTATTTTTTAGTGCTTCCATCTATTTGTGAGATGGTTGCCCAGACAGTATATAATTCACGTGGACTGAGGGGGTGTGTATGTGTGTGTGAGTGTACTATACACAGGCACTCTCTTGCGGAGGAACGTAGTTTTGAAGTCCACTGCCAAAATGTACGACTTGGCCAACACAGTGCAGTGTGTGGGTAGAGTTAAAGACCATATAATTGAGAAGAGAAATCGAAAGATAGACATTTCTACTCATACAGCGAGTAAGGTAAAATGTTAGTACTGTTTTCTAGAACAACTACCAGTCAATGGCGAGGAGCACAGGGAATTCATATAGGTCTCAGAGGAATATAGCTGTAATGCTGGAGGAGTCTTGGATGCATTGGTTTCATATGGGTACAGTAGACCACACTGGTATTTCATTCCCACTAGAGGAATTTGATCGTGTGCTAAAAGAAACTATTCCCTTACCTTTTAAAGGTCTCAGGGGTGCCTACACAGAAGTATCTGCATTGCCTGTTTCAGTAGTGTCTTGCCTCACTCTGGCTACTTTGAGGTGTAAGAGACCAACTGGACGTGACATGAGGCAACTTGGAACCAAGGACAGATCTCTTGGCTGGTATGCATTAATTGTACATAATTCAGTTGTATAAAGTATAGAAGTAATAGATATGTTTTATTTGCTACCGATTTCTTAACATGTTGGTTATATTCCTTTTTCCCTTAAATTGCAATTCAACTGTTTAAGTAGATTGTTATCCTAAAAATACATCCTTTTGTGATCTGGGAAGACTCCCAGTCCTGAGAGGAGTAAGCAATGGAAACAGCATTGGAAGTGATAGTCTGTCTTTTCTCCCAGATTCACTTCAGTCGTATCGTAATCCCCAATTTTGTGGAAGCTCTTCAAGGTTTTGAAGAACAAAATGCTTTTCAGGGGATGTGGGAATAATGGATTTTGTCCTAAAAGTTTTCTTGCAAAAAGAATGTGAGTTAGAAAAAATAAGGACTAGAATTCACATTGCTAGCCTCTAAAAAGAAATCTATTTCAAGAAACTCATGTTTGCTTTATTTTGTCCTTCTCCACCCTCCCACTCCCCCACCACCCCTTTCTACTAGAAGAGTGGGAGAGTATGGGGAATTGGGTTCTGTATCTAAGATGCTCACAGTGTTAGATAACTTTTATTTTCATAAGATGCCTGAGCAATGCTTGTCTGCTGTAAGGCATGCTGCTTTATTTGAAGTAGTCTGCCACATGTTTTGAACTTGTATTTAACTTCCTAGGATTGGATAACAGATTTAAAAAGATGTAGYATACAAGCTATGATGATTAAAAACATGAGAGAGGTCTTTTCTTCCAGCTCTGCATTTGTCAGTAAGGACATCCCACTTYCTCTGACGTACTGGTGGAGACTTCTTCCAGACATACCTTTTTTCTTTCAGCTGACTTTATTAATATACAATTTTTCCTGTCCTTCCTATTTTTTCTTAGAATCATAGAATCATAGAATCATTTAGGTTGAAAAAGACCTTTAAGATCATGGAGTCCAACCGCAAACTTAACACTGCCAAGTCCACCACTAAACCATGTCCCTAAGCACCACATCTACACACGTCTTTTAAATACCTCCAGGGATGGTGACTCAACCACTTCCCTGGGCAGCCTGTTCCAATGCTTGACAACCTTTTCAGTGAAGAAATTTTTCCTAATGTCCAATCTAAACCTCCCCTGGCGCAACTTGAGGCCATTTCCTCTCATCCTATTGCTAGTTACTTGGGAGAAGAGACCGACACCCACCTGCCTACAACCTCCTTTCAGGTAGTTGTAGAGAGCGTAAGGTCTCCCCTCAGCCTCCTCTTCTCCAGGCTAAACAGTCCCAGTTCTCTCAGCCGCTCCTCTTAGGACTTGTGCTCTAGACCCTTCACCAGCTTCGTTGCCCTCCTCTGGACACACTCCAGCAACTCAATGTCTTTCTTGTATTGAGGGGCCCAAAACTGAACACAGTATTCGAGGTGCGGCCTCACCAGTGCCAAGTACAGGGGGACAATCACTTTCCTAGTCCTGCTGGCCACACTATTTCTGATACAGGCCAGGATGCCGTTGGCCTTCTTGGCCACCTGGGCACACTGCCGGTTCATATTCAGCCGGCTGTCAACCAGCACCCCCAGATCCTTTTCCGCCGGACAGTTTTCCAGCCACTCTTCCCCAAGCCTGTAACGTTGCATGGGATTGTTGTGACCCAAGTGCAGGATCCGGCACTTGGCCTTGTTGAACCTCATACAATTGGCCTCGGCCCATCGATCCAGCCTGTCTAGATCCCTTTGCAGAGCCTTCCTACCCTCAAGCTGATCAACACTCCGGCCCAACTTGGTGTCGTCTGCAAACTGACTGAGGGAGCACTCGATCCCCTCATCCAGATCATTGATAGAGATATTAAACAGAACTGGCCCCAAAACTGAGCCCTGGGGAACACCACTTGTGACCGGCCGCCAACTGGATTTAACTCCATTCACCACAACTCTCTGGGCTCGGCCGTCCAGCCAGTTTTTTACCCAGCGAAGAGTACGCCCATCCAAGCCATGAGCAGCCAGCTTCTCTAGGAGAATGCTGTGGGAAACAGTGTCAAAGGCTTTACTAAAGGCTAGGTAGACCACATCCACAGCCTTTCCCTCGTCCACTAAGCGGGTCACCTTGTCATAGGAGATCAGGTTAGTCAAGCAGGACCTGCCTTTCATAAAGCCATGCTGACTGGGCCTGGTCACCTGGTTGTCCTGTATATGCTGTGTGATGGCACTCGGGATGATCTGCTCCATAACCTTCCCCGGCACCCAGGTCAGACTGACAGGCCTGTAGTTCCCCAGGTCTTCCTTCTGGCCCTTCTTGTAGATGGGTGTGACATTTGCTAACCTCCAGTCAACTGGGACCTCCCCAGTTAGCCAGGACTGCTGATAAATGATGGAAAGTGGCTTGGTGAGCAATTCTGCCAGCTCCCTCAGTACGCTTGGGTGGATCCCATCTGGCCCCATAGACTTGTGCGTGTCTAAGTGGTGTAGCAGGTCACTAACCATTTCCYCTTGGRTTATGGGGGCTTCATTCTGCTCCCTGTCCCTGTCTTCCAGCTCAGGGGGCTGGGTACTGAGAGAACAACTGGTCTTAGTATTAAAGACTGAGGCAAAGATGGCATTAAGYACCTCAGCCTTTTCCTCATCCGTTGTCACTATGTTTCCCCCCACATCCAATAAGTGATGGAGATTCTCCTTAGCCCTCCTTTTGTTGCTAATGTATGTATAGAAACATTTTTTGTTGTCTTTTACAGCAGTAGCCAGATTAAGTTCTAGTTGGGCTTTGGCCCTTCTAATTTTCTCCCTGCATAACCTCACGATATCCTTGTAGCCCTCCTGAGTTGCCTGTCCCTTCTTCCAAAGGTCATAAATTCTCTTTTTTTCCCTGAGTTCCCTTGCGTCTTTGCTGCTGCATGGATCTCCATCCCCTACCTCCACTGAGATGGCAGCCCGAAGGACCTTGCTAGCACACCACATTGGCGTGCCGCCCCCAGGCTTATCTCTAGCAAGCCTGGTTTTATCCTTTTCCCCCTTCAAATCTAGTTTAAAGCTCTTTCAATGAGCCCTGCTGACTCCTGTGCAAAGATCCTTTTCCTGCTTTGAGACAGGTGTACCCCGTCTGTTGCCAGTAGGCCTGGTGTCGTGTAGATCGACCCATGATCAAAAAACCCAAAATTTTGCTGGTGACACCAGGCTTGCAGCCAGGTATTGATCTACTGGCTCTTCCTGTTTCTTTCCTCATCATTCCCTGCAACTGGAAGGATGGAGGAGAATTCTTGTATTAGCTGGGGGGTGGGAGTACTAAAACATACATTTTGTTATCAAAACACGAGCTGTTCATGCTTTCCATTTAAAGATAAACTACAGTGATATTCTCGATGCTTAAAATGGTTTTTCTGTGCTAGAATGATTTTATTTGTAGTAATGCTGCATGACGTGGTTCTCCTGTCTTTTGGGATACTATAACATAATAGGCACTATAAATAACAGCTGCTAATATCTACAGTCGTGCACAACAGGCAGTAATTTAACCACTTGTCTCCTTTCTGTCACGATGGGAAATATCAAACACTTCTGCACCAATAATGCATATGATCCCCAAAGCTGTTAGTGGTGCTTATCATAGAAGTATATTACCAGAGGCAGTGCTGCACCCTCTGCACTTGAGATTAAACCGTAGCAAATGCTTCCACGCATGTGGTTTAGTCGTCTGAGTATGACTCTGCATTGGATAAGACACCAACCGTATCTCCAGAGAATCTCTCCCAAACTGCCAGCTGAGAGGAGTGATGCTGTTGAGCGGGGAAAAGCACATGAAGAGCCCAGGAACAGTAAAAACTGTCCTATTAGCTTATCCTTCCTGGGGCAAAGATCATTGGGGCAGGGAAGGGGCAGAGAAGAAGGTGGTGAAGATGTTTCACGATAAAGAAGGTGATATTTCAGTATACCTCTGTGAAAGTAATTCTACAAGATTAGATGCATGTTGTCACGTGTAGATTATATTAATTTTATTAAAATATGTTAGTTTGCTAGACTTAGGTAGTTAAATGCTTAAGTGAGGAGATGTGAATATGTAGTTGACCAAGGGTGCTGTCCCAGGGTCCCCCAGGCCCTTTCTGGACATGGCTTAAAATCAGGGAAGAAGCGATGAGGAAGAGTACAGTACCAGAGAAACTACGAGAAGCATAACTCACAACTGTGCTCATCTGACAGCAAACCTTGGGGATGAATCATCTGAAGATTTTCAGTGGTRTATATAGGAAACCTAAACTTACCAAAGAATAATAATGGCATGACAAAAAGCCATGGGGGCATTTGCAGTCTTTCTTACCTTATATAATGGCTTTTTGAGTGTCCTTTATAAACAGAGGGCTGATCCTCTGTACTGTACCATTAAAACTTCTTGTGAGCCAGGAGCCTCCATACTGAACATGGGCAGAACAATGCTGGAGGCTTCAGCTGACAGAAGTTTAATTCATGAACCACCTTCACAAATATATTTGGAAATTGTGAGTCACAGAAATCAGCCCACAAGGCATAAGAAATTACATCATGGTTAAGCTGTAGGTGATTATAAATGTGAGGCATAAGATACCACATAAGCTTCAGGGAAAGGGAAGTATATTTTGAAAATGCTTCAGTACTTTTTGCTCCCCTGCTTGTTTGGAGGGCAGTTGGAGGAAAGGATGTGAAATTGAAAAGCCTGAAGAGGAAGGGCCAGCATGGCGTGGACTGTTACTAATGTGTGTTAAAGGAAGTGTCCTTTCTCTTGATGCCGTAAAGACATAGAAATCATGTACAGTCATGAGCACCTCAGCATTAGGATTAGTGATCCATGTTACATACACCTGAGTATAAATCTGGCTGATGTATTCAATTTGCACTAAATATATATTATAATGATTCTTTAAAAAAGATCATTAGAATTTGTTGCCCAGTGCTGAAATTTTCTAACTCTCTCCTGTTTCTATGGAAACTGTAATAGTAAGAAGACACGGTAAACAAATGCACTGTATTATAAGCCTCCTCTTTAGCAGGACATTCGTTTTATTAGTATCTGTCCAAATTAGTCTGGTGACAGGTATTGTGCATTTGACCATCCAAACAGTAAAGTATCTATTTCATTTTCACTGAAGACTTATCTTCTAGCTTTGAGGGCTTTTACTTTGGTCTTTAATCATTTTCCTAACCCAGTGGTGGGATGGTATGTGCCAGTGGTTAGTACATTACTGCTGGCAATACTTGCTTAGCTCAGAGGAGAGTAGCAAGTGCTTAATAATGTTTATGAAGTGCTTCAGAAATAGGAAAATCTTAAAATGCAGAAGTACACTTGTTGCTAGCTTATGCAGGAAATAAAAACTTCTTCTGCCTGTGATTCTTTGGAACATGCTTTTGTGGCACAGTCTTCCAGGGGCATAACTGGAAAGGCATAGCCTGCTGTCTAAGAATAAAGAATATGCTTTTCGTGGAACAAATTACATCTCACAAAGTGGAGTGTCACCTTCTGGAGCAATGCACAATTGCGGTCCTGGAAGTATTTTGCGCAGCAACGAGAGCTCTGTTATGTTCTGGACTGCCAAACGCTGCAAAGGCGGCGAGGAGGCTGACCTCCATCCACCCCTGCTCTGCCTGGCAGGACTGGCAGGTCGCAGGCAGGAGCATGCAGTGCATCACCTGCAGTGCTGAGGACCGTGTGTCTTGCAGGCACGTGCGCCGAACCGGGGAGTTAGAGTCGAGGAGGCAAACTTCGTACTCGCTGATGATACAATGAAATTCCCACACGATTCCTGATCTCGCCTTCTGTTTTAGAAATGAACTTYCCTTCTGTGAAACCAGTTTCAAGATGATTTAGTACTGCTGAAAGGGGTAGTCAGGTTTTCAAAGATTAAAACTGTGGATAAATTGTTCAAGTAGCTCAGTGAATGATATGCCTATGCTGTACTTCTGGAGTGGTTTATGGGGAGTGAAAAAGTCAAAGCTCAAATAGTCAAAGTTAGGATGGGGAAGCCTGTTTGGTTCTGGTGTGGTGAAGAGATTGCTGGCACTCAGGTTATTGGGAATTTACTCTGAACTCTTTCTCTGGGCTGCAATGAGGCAGTCACCTTTACTTCAGTTTGTAACATTAAATACACTTCAGCAACTTATATAAAGTATTTAACAAAATCAGTTGATAACTTTATTTAATGGTAGTTGCTTTTAAAAATGCTCTAGAGAAACTGATGTGGATGGGGGGGGCTAATGAGGGAAAGATGTTGATCAGGAGAAACACAAATCATCACTCGAAGCCTTGCTGTTCTGGTGGTGGTGGTGGTGGTGGTGGTGGTGGTGGGAGACACCAAAACCCCAATTTGTAGGTTTTTCTTTTCAGATTCTTTAGTGGTATTCTGAATATCATTGTTGCCACAGGGAATGAGATAATCTGTCTGATTTGGAAACTTTTTGGATTTTGGATACAGTGGCGACGAATGGTGCTCCTCAAAGGCACAGAATCCTTTGATGTCCAATAAGAAGTAGGCTGTTGGATAGTGCTTAAGGTATGTACTTCTGGCTATGCAAACACAGGTGTCTTGGTATCAGCCAAATGAGATAGCTTCTTTAGGCAGGCCACCAGATTTGACAGGGACTCTTCAGATACTTTCTACCACTTCAGAGACTGGTTCTGTGAGGGAGCCTCCCATGCTGAGACAAGCTTCTTCATAACTATGAACTCAAGATGCTAATGAAGGCACATGAGCCTGCATAGGCAGAGAAGATGGTTTTGAAGGAGATAATAGTATTTTATTTTGCTTGTTTTTTCATGGGGAGCAGATTGTAAGCCTTCAATATGATTGTCTTTCTGTTTCTTGTGTTAACTTGAAAGAAAATAGAGTGCATCATACGTCATTTAATATATAAAGGGGACTTATAAGAAAGACAGAGAAAGACTTTTTTACCAAGGCCTGTAGTGACAGGGCAAGGGGCAATGGTTTTAAACTGAAAGAGGGTAGGTTTAGATTGGACATAAGGAAGAAATTTTTTACAGAGCGGTGAGACACTGGAAGAAGAGAAGTTGTGGATGCCCCATCACTGGAAGTGTTCAAAGTCAGGTTGGATGGGACTTTGAGCAACCTGATCTAGTGAAAGATGTCCCTGCCCATGACAGGGGGGTCGGACTGGATGATCTTTGAAGGTCCTTCCCACCCAAGCCATTCTATGATTCTATGATTTTTTGGTTTTGGTTGGACTTCATGTTACTGGAATTAAAATTCAAGAAAGGGTAAACTCTGAGACAGATTTGATTGCTTGTCCTTTTAATTGGTGTGAGATTCACCTTCATAGCGAAAGGCAGATTTTGGCCTTAAGGTGGACATCTTCAAAATCTCAGCCTTGTAGCCATGAAGATACTACTCTGTTGGAAATCATTACAAGCAATAGTTGCTGGGCTGCATTCATTGTTCTCTGCTAGAGCTGATCTCTGACTTGTTTACTCAAGTAATTTATGTTTGGGGCAGCTGTAGTCATCTTTCTTCTTTTGAAACTCTACCGTTTAAGTCCTTGTGGAAGACATCCTATGTCATTTCATTATTTYTATTTTGTTGAGTTGTAACTCAAGAGCATCACAGATCACAGATATATTCTCTGATGTTTTGTGTTTTCCTTTTCCTTAGGGCCTTTCATAACTCAGCATAGTCAATAACTCCARTCTTCTCCCTTGTTGGTAGTTCTTTTCATCCCCTTTTTTTTTTTATTTGGCAGCTTTATAACTTTATTAGATATTTTGCTGATTTCTGTGCCTAATGTTTTGCAGTACCCTATAGGATTTTATGCACTTATTATTGTCTCTAGTTTTGCTGCCTTTCTTTTTGATCTTCTAATTTTGTTCTTTATAACTTACCTGAATTTTTCTTTCTCTTCTTTTTAATCATGTAAGAAACATGGTTTCTTATTTCTTATAGGTTGATATTCACTTGAGTAATGTAGTCTTTTGGGCTAGCAGATTCTTAGCTATTTGACATTGTCTAATGCTCGGCTGATTTCTCTGAAAAAATCTTTTAGCATATTGTCATGCAAGTTATTGACAAATTACTCTCAACAGTAAACTGCAGAGCATCCTTAACTGTCACTGACATCTTTGCTTGGCATTTTAGAAGACATATGGCTTCCTACAAAACTGTGTTGTTATTTAACTTGAATTTTGCTGCCTTCCTGTTGGATCTTTTGACTAAGGTATAAATACTGTACCATAAATATTTCTTTTCCCATTCAAGGATCTGATGTTAGCCAAGGCTTAACCTTGAGCATTCTAGGAGAACCTGGGAGGTTTAGCTTGCAGTGCAAATATTTTGGTGTTTTGTTCCTCTCTGCTTCCTCCTGGCATTGGTTACAGCACATTAATCCTTGAATTTTGTCTCTCAAGCCATATGAATAGAATGGGATGGGAGTGCCAAGAGTCAGCTCATTTTGCAACAGAAACAAAGATATGGTTTTTTTGTTGTTGTTGGGCGGGGGGGGGTTGGGGTTTTTTGGTTTTTTTTTTGTGGGTGGGCACTGAAGTTAAAGATGGAATTTGCATCCATTCTTTCAACTTCACTGTATTTTCTATTTGCTCCCTGGCCAGCCAGGGTGAAGGCAGGGCAGTCATACCACAGTGCTGTTGCTCTTTAGACTGGGTTTCCAGACTCCCACAAGCAGCACGTTTTCTCTAAAATAATTGATTCCTATTGCCAGGGATTTGTTTTTCAGAAATATTCTTCCTTTCCAGGTATCCTGGATTGGCATTTCCTAAGTTCTTTGATGATGATAAGGCTTGTCCATAATTTAGGTTCTCTGGTACGGTTGAGTAGTATCCCTCTCTGTGTCATCACGAGAATGTTCTGTATTGTAACATTTGATATCTTCCTTGTGGATGGTAACTGTTAACTTATAACACAATCTGCCTATACACACAATTTCTTACAGAATTGATGACCAATTCTGCATATAGTTTAATGAAATAATTTTATGATAATTTCGATTTTTTGGAGAATGTGATATATGCAAGAGTTCTGCCTAAAGGCGTGTTGTTTAATCCAGTACAAAACTGCATTTTTCATTGTAATTGTATCTATCTGATTTGATGGCCACAGCTTTTTCATCTACTTTTCCATTTTAACTCACTCAAATAATCACAGAAGACCTCTAGGTCTGGAGGAGGATTTGAACAGATCATATAGTCTCTTGCCCTTGTCCAATGCAAGCTCTGTTCGTGCCTGCCTGGAGGTCATTCCTGATGGCTGTGCAGCCTATGACAGGTTCCACAACTTTCTGAAGCAATGTAGGTCTGTGTTTGATTAGTCTTACTGTTAGTTGTTGTGCAAAATATTTCAAACTGAATGTACCCTGTTGCAACTTTAATGTTATTGTTCAGTCCACCACGGACATGGAGAATATATGATTGTTATCTCTTTTCGCAATGGCATTTTATGTTTCTGGAAACTAGTGGCCTTGATCTGAGATTTCTCTTTTCCAAGAAAAAAATGTTGAAATAGTTTCTTGACCCTTGACCATTTTTTCTAAATCTTTTGGGAAAAGGTATATCTTGCCTTGTACTCTTTCTTTCAAAGTCCTTTCCTCAAGTGTGATGTGAGTGCATTGAAATTTCCTCTTTCAGAGATAAGAAAATGTGATCAGAGTTCATAGATCACAAGAATGTTTGTCCTGTAGTTATTTTTTAACCCCAAATTAAAACTTTTTAAAAATTTTATTAAACATTTGCCTCTGTTTCTGATAATAGTTGAAAAGCAAATGACATAGGCCAACACAGCAGCCCCAACGAATTAATCCTTCTTAAGCTATGTGAATTGGAAGCATAAGAAGGAAGTCCTGATTTAAAAGCTCAGTTTTAAGAAGTCAGTTATATATTCAGTTATGGATTGTTATTGATGAAGTGATAATCCTTGTTTTCATTACTTAAGTGTTTTTAATTTAATATGTTCACATTCAAATTACACACTGAGAAGTAAATCTGTAGGAGTTTAATGAGTCTGTTTTCTTATGTTATACAAAATATACAAATCCAGTTAGGCATATTGCTGCAATGATGATTTTGAACATCAAGTATTTTATGCAAATGAATTAAAGGGCATATATGCATATAGTAAAGGCTGCAGAACTGCCTTCCATCTAGGATTTTTTCTTTTGCAGATTTCTTAATATTAAAACTTAATCAACTTTTTTTCAGCTTGTGTGTACTAGTTATTTTTTTTGAAATGAAGGGGCCTGAAGAAACTATAGCCAAATTCTAACTTCTTGAGTTCTTTGGAGGCATTTACTTCAATTTTTTTTTTTTTTTTTTCCTTAAATTCTCTATTGAATTTTAGGTCTGACTATTCATTTGCAATCCAAAAGTAGCTTTATCTTCTGCCTGGGATGTTCACTAATGCTTCTGGGGTATCTATTAATGTAATATTTTAGAGTTCAATGAGTTTGTCTTTGCTCAGGATCACCTCAGGTTGGTTAACAAATGCAAAGATTATTTCCAAATATGGCTCTGTAGATTCAAATGATATGGAACTGGCTCCTGGGCTTTCTGTCATCACAGATAGGAAAGTTTCTGTAGGCCTGACTCCTTCCTTGATGAGGACCTGATACAGCAAAGCACTTAAAAGTGTGTACCCTCAAGGGCATTAGTGAAAAATGTAATTGGCAGAACAAAGTATAATGGAGGATTTTAAATAAATTAAGAACAAAAAAAAATCAGCAGAGGAGTAAACCCATTGTAGCTGAAGAAAGTTACAGTATTGATGATAAAAGAAATTAGAGGGTTTCAATAAATATTTCTATTCTGTATTTGACTTTTCAGGTTGAAAGCCTTGTATTATGCAAGTCAGTTGTCAGACTTTCTGTGCCAGTGGAATTTAGGAATAATGTTAGTATCTGTAGAGTCAGGTCATTTACATCCAAGAGTCTGAAACAGTTGTTTGAGAAAGTTCTCTGGCTCATTGTTAATACTAGAATAATTCAAGGATAACTGAGAAAACTCTATAAATGTAAGTGTCAGTATTATACCAGTATTCAAAGTAACAATCAGGATGACYCCAGAAACAAATTAGTTTCATTTGATACAAAAACTGAGTCCTGTCTCATCTTTTTTGTTAGTAAGCAGTTACAGGTTTAGACTCTGTAATGGGTTTTCACATGTTTTTATGAGAGTAGGTCTTGCCAACAGAAATTTTCTTCAAGGTTTCAGTTGATTTCAGCCAAATGTGTATAGAGTGCTGTAAGCTGTTTGACTTGATGCAGATCATTTTAAAACCATCACTCCATTATAGCAGAACACAGACTTAATGGTCTGGACACTGGTTGAAAGACAGATCTCAAAAGGTTGTTGTGATGGCAGTGAAACAGGGCTGTTTCTGGAATGGCTGTGCAACAAGTGGAACCAGGTTCAACCCTATTCAGCACTAAACTGGAGGTAAATATGAAAAAAAATCTTCTAAAACGTGTATCTGAAACAAACAATTACAACACCATTAATATCTATTAGAGCAGACAGTTGTACAAATCAATCAATCATCTCATTTATGTCTAGTAAGCCAGACACCTTCCAACAAAATCGTTTTGGTTTAGAGGAAAACAAAATGTCCCATTGGGACCAAGAAAGGAAGGTCACAATACTAGAATAGCAGAGAATATGTTCTTGGAAGTTTCAGCTTTTTCTTTTCTGTGATGCTAGACAAAGAATTCAAGACATTGTTTTCAGATTGTGCTGGGCATTGAAGGGCTAACTTATTGATATGGTATTTAAATAGAGGACTAGTGAACAGGAAGAGGGTTTCAGCATTATAAATGGTGTTCTTGAAATCAATATTAAAACATCAGTTTTCTTACTTCCATTTTTTAAGTGATCTTGGAAAAACGTATGGGCATGCAGAAAAGAGAAAAAAAACCCTTAAGATCAAGGTAAAATGCCTCACAGTCAGACTTAGAGTTTGATCTTTGGCTTTTCAGAAGCAGAGGTGTATTTTGGTTGAACCAGACAAGCATCACTCCAGAGTGAAAGCATCATCTAATACAAGGTTCTTCAATTTATCTGGGAAAAGTAGAACAAGAACCCAGACAGACTACATATAAGGCAATTTTTTTCCATGGTGAGGATGGTGATGAAAATGGCCAGTGGAACATCCACTTCCCATGGCAAATTCTTCATCTCTGAACAGCTCCCACTCAGGTCTGTTTTGTCTCATATCTGTCATACATGAGGAATTTTGGGTTGACCCTTTCAGCTCAGAGAGGTGAGGCCTGTCAAGTCAGAGGTGTATTTCTAGAATACACATGAGACATGCACTATGATATCTAGCCAAATTATAACCCTTTTGAACACCAGGCTCCTTAGCCTTTCTGACCTTGGTTTATGGGAATTTGCAGGATGCTTGTCATTCAAATATCTTGCTAATGCACTTCAGATTATCTAAAGATCGTCATCTGTGCCGCTTTACTTATTTACTTGTGTAGCAGGGTGCATGCACTGATTGCCTTTAAGAATGTAATTGCTGTTTGCCAGTTTTGCTAAATATAAAATTAGATATTAGCTGTAGTGAGGTAAGAACTAAACTTTAAAAATACTGAATTCCCTTTCCTCTCTCTTTGTTATTCCATCTACACCATTTTTTTTTCATTTTTATTGTGTGTAATTTTTCTGCAAATGCTTTGGCATTTCAATGGCCAAGATGCAGATGCTGCTGCCAATAAGACCACAACATAGACCTGATGTGTGCCTCTTTAAAAGGTTATGCTTTAGACAATCAAGTTGACTGGAGTTTTTATGTAAAATGTAGATGCCTGTGGAGAAATGGAGACTAAACTAGATGGTTTAATGATCCTTTCCAGCTCTTTCTGAAAAAATGAACTGTATGTGAGTTGCTTTTCTGGCAATTAAGGGCTTCAGGAGCAGGCCAAAATGCTTTCTTCACCACACCCTGTTACCTGTACAATGTAGCCTGCATATTCTCCCGAAAATTACACTTAAATTACTATCTTATTCCCAACTGTCTGTAACTTCAGAGCTTTTAACTTTTATCTTAATGTTATCATGGATGGATCTTTCTGTCTCGAAAGTGATCATCAGTTACGCAGATGAACAAGCTGAAGAGCATTTTCATAGCAGTACCTCTGAGTTAATCTGGATGTTAAGTGCAATACGGAATAACAGGATGTCAAGCCGTGCCTTGCTGACAAGTACACCCATGCACTAGAGCCATCTTCCCCCCCTTCCAGTGATCCTGTATCACAAAATACTCAAAAACTTTTCTTACCTAGTTTTGCACACAAGTGAATGCATGTGCTGTGTCCTAAAGCATCTAACTGCTGAATTCAAAGTCAAATTTTAAAAGTATGCAAATATTACATGCTTATGATGTCTATGATGAATGCGACTTGCATGGGATTAAGTGCAGAGGCGTGTTTCTCAAAACATTGAAAAGTGTTTCCTGAGCAGAGTAGTGCAATATTTTTCCTGTTGCATACAAAAATTCTGTCATTGTTACAGTGGGACTTGTGCACATCTTTAAATATTGTTCCTAGATAAAGAAGGGCTCAGGTTGTTGCCAAGTTGTTGATGAATTCAGGTCCAAAGTTATTTTAAAAAAGGAAGCCCTAATTTTTTAAAAGTATTTTTACTACATAAGTGCCTTGCCTACACAAGACAGTAATTAAGCTTTTTAAAAAAAAAAAAAAAAAAAAACACAACCCAAAAAACCGAACTATATTACAATATTGATGCGTTTTAGTTGCATTTAGTTCTATTTCTAGGAAAACATCAATTCTGGTAAATCAGAAACATATAAATTAATTTAATCAGATGTGATAGCAAAGGTATCTCTGTTAACTAAATAACTGCATCATTAGAATTTGAATCTACGCTTCTGCAAACATTTCCCAGGGACAATCCATGCAATCAAGTAAAGCTGTACTGATTTTAAGTGGGTTCCTGACAGGTTACAGGATTCCTGTGCAGGAAAACATTTCAGGATTGATTTTCAGATCTTATTTACTTAATTTTTCATTGGGATTTTTTGTATGATTGGTGGATATACACTTAATCTCACGTTTGAGAGAAATAATTGGGAAATGAGGAGAATGTCTTCTTATTTTCTGTCAGAGGGGAGTTACTTATTACACTTTATTGATGTGATTATGTTTTGTAAGCTTAATGGTCACTCAGTCACAAAAGTTCAGAGTCTTGTCATAAAATTGTAGTTTACCATGCATACCCAGAGTAGAAAACCAGTATTTCCCACAGTTGGATGGATTGGAAAATAAGTTCATAATGCTCGTAGGCTTTAAGGATTTTATAAAATATTTCTCTTCCATACAAATATGAAGACCACTTCTCCTATGAGTTCTTATATGCTGATGAGCCTGTTGTTTAAAAGTGAATCTACCTTTGTAGGCTGGAGGCATTGGCAAGGCAGGCTCCATGTATCATGCATTGCAAAAAGATCAATCCGAGACTAGCACAAACCAAGATTGTTGACAACCTCTTAACTGAATTTTATAATGGGAATGATAATGTGTGCTTCAGAGAGTGGAAATTTTAAACATTATTAAAAACTAAAAGCAATTACTGTGACTCAGTAAAAAATAAATACAATAATTGAAACTAGAAAAGACTATAATGAGATTATAATGGTACAATAATAATAAAAACAAATAATAAGCAAAGGAAGATTACGCTATCAAATATGTAAAGCTCCTGACAATAGCTGGTGAAAAGAATGGGTAAGATGGATGGGGAACATTTTGGAAACCTGATGAGGCAGTAGTTATCTGTAAGCTGTGCTGCAGAGGCACTACAGGTAGTAAGAAACGGCCCTTTTGGAGAATAGGGCTAAACCTTGCCAAACCTGAGCTGTCTCTGTGCATATGCTGGGAGTGCGGCAAGGGGAGGGCAACTGGGGGATGCAGTCCACTTCTTTGGGGGGGAAGCTGAAAGCAGGACACGTCTTGAATTACTCATGTTCAGTCATAAATTAATTTCCCATAGTACCAATTCTGGCCTGTGATACTATCCTATTTCAGCAGTGATATTAGAATCCAAAAGTGAGAAATTAAGTGAGAGATATCAAAATATTGTTTTTCTTTGTACTGTGGTAGCTCCCAAAGGTCTTCTGGAACTTCTGATTACTCTTATTAATGTTTCTACAAACTTACAGTGACGGCACCACAAACTTGGGCTGACGTTGCYGGAGTTATATGTGCAGCTGCCTCCACAAGGGCACTGTTGGGAGGGGTTTGGCTGCCTGTCCTTGCCCTGTGGTCCCAAGAGTGATTTACATCGATGCCGACATGGGAAGAGCCAGTCCTGAGCTGGGCTGACAGATCCTGCACTCCCCCACCGCTAAGCTCATGGAAACATCTGTGTGAGCACGTAGTGAAGGGGAGCAAAGAACCAATCCAGACTAAAACTCACTCTTGTAACCTGTATTAATTCCTGGTTGTGCAGCTGCAAGTCCCATTGCGAAGCCACAAGAACCAAGTGGTCACATGTTGGGGTGGCAGAGCTGCCTCTCAGCAGTACTGCGTGAGGTTCCAGCTTCCAGCACTCCAAGATCTGCAGTGTTAGGTATCGATAGAGATTTATTGCAAAGTAAAGTTAATATTTTTTCATAGCTACTCACTAAATTTCCAAAAGTTGTTTTTTCTCCTCATGTCATGTCTCCCAGATTTAAGTCCAAATAACAATGTTATTAACACTAAAAGGAGAAGTATTTTGTTTGTATCCAGGATTGCAAAACTTTAGGTTTTTTTGTTTTTACAGGGCCAGTAGCTAGATATTTGTGTCCCTCACAGCAGTTTGAGATGAGCTCTTCTTCATCTGAAAGTATGCACAGGTTCCACTGCCTTAGTATATTTTTAACACAGATTTTGTGTTGATTTGTTTTTCAGATCACTTCTCTGAGCTCTTTTTTTGTTCTTCCTTTTTCTTCCTTTTTCTTTCTCTAGCTCTTTCTCTCTCTCCTTTCCCTTTCTCCTCTCCCTTTCTCCTTTCCTTTTTTTCTTTTAAATTAGAAATGRCAGATGTGTTTTCAACCAGACTGTAAATAAGGACCTAGGCTACATCTATACTAGTAAACAAAACCGTGCAGTGCACAGATCTTAATATTGTCCACAGATCCAGAGATATTATTATTTTCCAATCCACAGATTTTACTATTTTGCATACTGTTAAATTGTTAGCATAGGGGGTTTTGTCACTGCTTTTTTTTGCGTGGGGTCAAAAATATCTGTCTCCCCAGCAGTTTCTAGACACGGACAGGTGGTGGCTGAGGCTAAGGACAAGACCCATCAGCAGCTTCTTGGATGTAGCCAACCTATTTTGGAGGAGAGGGTTGTCCAGGGACTTGTCTGGACAGGCTGTGCATGTTGGCCTCATAGTAAAAGAATGTTCCTTGGTGAATTTTATTTACTGGTGTTGATGTGGCACAGACCTTCRTGAACAGAACAGGTGATATTGGGGTAGGTTGTTTATAGCCTGTGGCCCAGGACTGAATAGGAACGGGTCTGTCTGCGAGCCGGATTCAGAGGTTCTTGCTGTGATACTAGAAGAGTAATGCTGAGTATGCTAAATTCCTGGCCATGATCAGGATTATCCCTTCTGTCTCATTTCCAACCTGTCCCAGCTCTGTTTCTCCATCTCTGTGCTATTCACTTCCTCGGTTAGTCTCTGTCCCTCCTCCTCAGGCTCCCCGCTCCTGGTTCGCTCCTTGCTGAGGAAGTCTGAGTCTCCACCTCTGAACTTCTCCTTCCAGTCAATACTCATGTTCCCTGGAAACCAGAAGTACTTTGGAACACAGTTTCTTAGTTTGGCTGTTCTTAGTGAGAGTATACTTTTTTTTGGAGAAAGATTTCTAACTAGTGATCTGAGCCAACCAAAGCAAAGTAAGGCTGCAAAGGTTTGGATCAAGACAGTAAGTGATATATATTCTTGCCTTGGTGCTCACATTGCACTAGAAAGGCTGTTTGACAAGTTGTATATCTGTGTAGAAAACTTAGTGCCTGGAAGAAAAGGTCACAACCTCTTGGTAATCATATACACACATAATAATAATAATGGGCATTGCTCATATGTGGGCCCACTCTCTGGGCACGTCTCTCAAGAAAACTCTTAAAATATAAACAAGATATGCATATGCCCTGAATTTGTTTCTTCACACACATCTGAGGTCCTCATGTTTACCCCAGTAAAAAGGCAAATGAAGCTGACAGTGACCTACTCTTTTTAAGAATAGAGGCTATATTATTCTAACGGTCTGTTTCAATTAGTAGCTTTGCCATATTAGTAACTAATGCCATATTTTCTGTACTGATCTTTGGCCTTTTTCTTGGCTCAACCATTTTTTGTGTGTTCTTAGCAGAAGTTGTTCAAGTGCTTTCATCTTTCTTCCTAATACTTGATCACTCACAGCGAACRCTCGGCAGTGCCATCTTGGCACAGCGATAGTGCCTCTGCTGGAACTGGTGGGAACTTGGGATTGTAAAAGGGCATGGATGCTGAATCACGCACATCTTGTATTCTGATAAAAAATAGTCGCAGTGAATTACAGCTTGCTCTCACTTAGAATAATTTTGCTTAAATGTTAGAATGGCAGTAGTAATGCACTGGCAGCATCCGTGAGAATGGCTGAGGATGGACTAGCAGGACTGGGAAAGGGCAGGGTTAGATCCTGCTACTGCCCTGCCAAGGCAGGGGTGCCCCGTGCCTCAGTGGTCGCTGTTGCGTGTCCTCCAGAGGTTCCCAATTCTGCCAGCTTGTTCCTCAGCTTCTGCCAAATGAGCTTGAGTAAAGGAGAAGTACACATTTTATAGTGGGGCAATATGTAGCTACCTCTGTATTCTAAGGAAAATGGCAAAACTGCATATAGACGGGCAATTTGGAGGAACTGAGGAGGCAGTAGTTTTTCCACTAGTAGATTTGTTGCTGCAAGGGGGAAGATGGTAACCATGTCACGTAGGCCAGTGACATCTGGGTTAGTTGAACTGTTTCTGTATGATCATTGCGCTGCTTAGTGCCGATCTTTTTGACACGGAGGATACTGTAGCACACCTCCRAGATCACCTATGACCAGTATTTTTGACCTGAAATACAAAACGATAGAGTTAGGGCAAGAGACCTTTGTGTGCAGAAGGGATTTGCCTACGGCATTTTAACATTTTAGTGTATGAACTGTTTTCTCTTGATTGCAATTTACAGAAATGTAAATTACCATTTACAGAAATTTAATTAGGTTATTATTTTGAATTAAGATGCAAACAGGAAATAAGTTTTTTCAAATTTCTGTTGAATGTACAAAATCTTTCAATGAAATGTTAACACAAGAATTTTTTTCTCGTTATCTCTAGTATTATTTCTCTGATACCTGGGAATAGAAGGAAAAGGGCTTATTATTGTTATTCCAGTTAAGGTCCCATACACATTCTTCATGACAGTATCTTATATTTTGAATATCGCAAGGTGAATGGAAATAATTAACTTTGAATCTGTCCTGTTGGATCTATGCCCAAAAGCCCAATCCATGTAAGGAAAATACCAAATGCAAATTTCTTTCAGTGAAATCTTGAGGTCTGAGGAAGAAGGCATTTTCCTATTCTTACTTTAGTTTTGTCAATTAATATAAGTATCTCTCATTATCTGAATTTTGTGAAGACTTCTGGAGAAGTCTCAATGTTATTACAGCATGATTCTAGGAAGAAAAAAAAAAAAGCAGAGACAGCAAATATTATCAATTCCAGTGTTCACAATGCTCTGAAAGCTGAAGTAAAAAATGGAGGCAACCTGCGAGCAAGAGAGGCAGAAGTTTTATTTTCAATCACATTAGAGCTGCAGCTACTTTACCCCTTTGCACCCATTTGTTATATATGTACACAGTTGGACTAGAAGAAGGAGGCCTGGATGGGTATCAGTGGCACAAAAGAAAACATTCTCTTTAATTAAAATGTGGCCCTATGCAAAGTAGGGGCCCCATGGAGAGCGAGAATACAGTGAGGTTATAATTAGCATAGCTGTACTCAGTTAAAGTGAACATCAAGCATAGGAAAATTATATATAACTGACTGAACTCAGCATCTTGAAAATCGGGTTGTTAACTTTAGTGTCTGGGAATCTGATGTTCAGCTGTAGTTCGGTTTCTCCCCCCACCCCCACCAGAGGCCAATAGTCTTACGTTTTTTACTTAAAACTTCTATTCTGACTGCTGTTCCTGAAAGCAAAAAAAGTGCCCTTTTATGATATTTGACAGTCATGTTTGCAAACTTTAGTCCCGAAACATGACAAAATTCCTTTCCATGTGTACTAGTTCAAGCAGTGCTTCCGTTAGAGTATGTGGAAAGCCTGTGTGGAGAAACCCACAGCTTCATTTTAGGACTCGTTCTCGTCTCAGGTTTTCCACTTGCCCATGCAATGTCAGATGAACAAGCATCTCCAACAGGCTCTCCTTTCTTTCTCCTTCTTGCATTCTGCGCAACCCTTTATCTGTTTGCTGGCCAGCAACAGAACACACACTGTCACATTTGTGTCTGGTCCATAGGGAGCATGCTGTCTCTTTTCCTTAAAAATTTGTGACGGATTCCCTCTACCCTCTCCTTTTCTTGTCTCTGCCTCTTGCTGCTGCTGTGTGTTAGTGTCAGGCCCAAGCTCCGACTTGACCTACCTTCTGTGCCATCTTGAGCAGTGCTTGCTAGGAGATCCTAACTGCTGCCTGTGTTGAATGGAGAAGTTTGGGTCATCAGGAATCGTGTTGCTGAAGTATGATGATTTCAGCCTGGTGGTCCAAACAGAAGTTACTTAACTCTGTCATTGCCCAATGAAACAAGAGCTTTAGTGGCCAATGCACTGCTTTTGGCCACCKCTTCCTTGAAGTAAAGCCTTGGGGATTAATACTTTTCCTAATTAGTAATAGAAACATCCTTTTGTTTTCTTTAGTTTTGTACAGACAAATAATGATTGTCTTGGATCTAAAGCTTCAGCGCAATGCCATTTCATTCAGGGGTGTCAGCCACAGCTCCATTGTCCTTCAGTAAGGATATGGCTTCTTCAGCGCTCTGCTGGAAACCTGAATTAGTGCTAAATGGGTAGGCAGTATGTTCACACTCAGGACAGTGCATAACAAGCAGGCAAATTAGTCAAGATGAGGCCCAGTGCACAATCTAAAGGAAGCTGTTGATCACCAAGAATACTTTATTAGTAAAAAAAGATCAAACTTGTGAGAATACCACCTGGTCACCATGCATTAACTTCCTACAGTATAAAAGAAAACTGGTGTTGGTTCTGCACACCTGGTCATTGCATGTTCTTCCAGGCTKGAAGCTCTTCAGTACAACACTAAGCAGTTGCAATTTGCACTGGACGAAAAACCTGTCCCGAAATAAATCATCCCAGAACCACCCTTCGTGGCATTCAAACTACCCTGAATTGGCTAATGTTATTTTGCATAAACTCCCTGCAGGCTAGAACGAATCAAGACATTAACATGAGCCTGTATACTTAAACTTAACACATCCACACAAGAGGTATCACCGTCATATAAATTTTCTCAATAACAGAACTATCAAAAGCCTTGCGTTTCAGATGATGCCCTTGCACATAGCAAGATATAACATACTTTATTCAGTGCACCAGTTAGCCACAAGATAAATACTGTGAACTACTGTTCTTGGCTCATATATCTATTTTGAGATTTACTATTCCTATTGTGGACCCAAACTGCACTTCTCAATGTGTCTCTGCTTCCCCTGCACACATGAATAGCTGATTAATAACAGGTATTCATGTCTATCCATAATGCTTATTTTCCTAGTAAGACCTCTTTTGTTGCCTCTTTCTAGTTCACCAATAGATCGTGTAGAAAGTGCCGATAATTCTTTAAAGATTCATTCAGATCATAGCTTTATTGTAGATTAATTCTGGCCTGGAATAAGTTGCGTAATATGATAGCAGCTTTATACTTGGTAAATAAAATAAAAATACATTCAAGTGCCTTCACTAAACAAGGCATTTGACAAAAAGACTTCCTTTTACCTCAGCCATTCTTTGGTGCTCTAGCATTAAAGAAAATTCTTTGGAATATACTATTGTACACAGCTGTTTGGTAGGAGGAAGTGGGGGTGTCTTCAGTGAAACACATAAGTTCTGCATGCAAAGACTACTATTTTTGTTGTGCATTAATATTCAGTTTTGTTAAAGTGAATCAAGAAGAAACAAGTGTTGTGATGAACAGATTCTTGACAGTTATCAATTCACTGACAGTGATTTCATGACTAAATGTCCTTGTCTTAGGATATAGCCTGCAGAATTAATGGCAATGTGTACCTCTCAGAGAATAAAATGAAACCCAATATGATGCAGGGGTTTATTTTTTTCCTTTGCACTATTATATTTTTATGCTTTATTATTCCTGAATCTCTCTATCATGAAATGTGAAATTAGATTTGTTTGGATTTATCTACTTGGCATTCTTAAGCTTTGTGACATAGGAACTACAAGTTGAAGGTAAATGTTATTTATGTTCATTTAGTACTTCAGTAACATAGTCTTCAGTGTATGAAAGAACCAGGCTTACAGAACAGAGTTCAGATGGAGTGAATAATAAAATACGCTTTCTCTTTAGAGGCGAAATGAATAACCACTGTGTAGTTTAGTGATCATAACTGTCTTGCTCTTACCTGTTTCTCTCCTCTCTGTATTCTGTCAGGGATTGTCTTTCTCTAAGGCAGTCATTTGCACACTTGATCACTGAATTGTGATCTTATAATGCCACTGGAATCTGAGCATTATGGAAACAGTCCTAGAAATATTATGGCTCGAGCATTTAAGCTAGCTTTTACAGTCTCTCTTCTTTCTGTCTCTTTTTTTCTTTTTTTCTTTTTTCCTTTTCCTCCCAGAATTACAAACCATTTCATAGACGTAGGCTTGAAAGTTCCTTCAGAGCAGAAACATTGTTCGGTTCTTATTTTTCCTCGAGGACTGAAAAGTGAGGGAAGACTCAAACAGAAAAAGCGGGCTCTGCCACGGATGCTCCTCACTGTCCCGTGCTTAAGGGGGACAGGGCGAACCTCTCCAAACTTCCTCCACGTCAGAACAGAGTTCAATCATAATTGCATCACCACGTTCAAATAGGTCCAAAAAACCCCCACCCAAAAGCCCTGGTAAGGGCATATGGTGAGGTAAAGGGATATTTAATGTAGCGTGCTTCCTTTCTGTTGGAGCGAGGTTACGACATGTTCCAAGCACCAGAATAAGCCCCGAGCTGGTCCCTCTTCCTGACCTCCAGTCACGGGCACATGAGGTTGACAAGGGAATAAGCGCTACGTGACCCTTCCTGAAGTTAGAAGAGCTGAAGGGTTGACTTGAATTATTGATGGATAAGGTTCCCATGCAGGTTATGCCAGCTCTGTGAACCTCTCACCTACACAGACATCTTGTTCTGCTGCGTCCCTCGTACCTATCGCAGGAAATGAGGGGGTGGGGGGGGAAAGAGCTGGTGCAAGGGTAGCTTTCCTGTGAGCAGAGGGGTCTGCAAAGATTTCTTCCTTGTTCATTTGCAGTCAAAAGCCTTACAAATTGCTTGGTCTGAGGGCAGAGGAGACCTCTTACCGAGGACTGGAGTATCTGCTCCAAGCCTGTGGAGGTAGACTAATACCGTTTGGCTAGAGGAAGGTAATTTTGATTCATGGTATAGGCAAAAGGATTTCAGTCTCTTCAGGGAAAGATAAGCCAGAAGATTTTCAAAACAAGAATGTGTTTTCTGAACTGAACCCCTTCTGTAGGCAATCTGAAAGTACTACTGTGCCTGGGCATTTTTTAAGATTTTTTTTATTGTTTGATTATTTATGATAACTTATAATGCAAGTAGCACTAGTAAGCCATAATTAGCAATGAAGTCCCTTTCCATTGCAGACAAGAATGACTGTGCTGTGAAGAGTTAAGCCTCTCTTCTGCTGAAAGTTGTTGGAGCTCTCCCCCTCCCCCTATCCTCCTTGAACAGGATGCCAAGAGTGATGTCTGTGCCCATGGTAAATAATAATAGACCTGGTGGGAATTGCCTGAACCTGCATTTGCTTTCTCTTAAAAAAGGAAATAACGTTTTACTGAAGTCCATTTCTCCTGGCTGCTTGGAAGAGAGGCCAGGTTGCTCGTGCTTGTGGTTGCTCATGCTTCGATCTCTTCTGCTGCTTATAGCTTGAGCTTGCTGTTTGTTTTGCACATTTTGCCACTCTCACAGTGCCTTGTTACGCATTTTATACCAGACGGATGAATAAGCAGTTGGTGTCTGTCCTTTTCACCCAGTCAGATATGACTCTAAATAAAATACCTGCTCTGAAAGAAAAGAAAATTGGGAACTAGAAAACAAGTCAGTCTTTCAGCTGAGCAACAAACCGCGGTCATATGCTTGAGGACAGATTTTAACCCCAGTCTTGAATCACAATTCATCTGTATTTTGACATGCTCCTGGCCCAGAATGGACAAGGAACATCAAATACAGCTTCTGAAAGAGCGGCTTTCTGCTGGGGCACTTGTACAGTCCTCCCGGCTGTGACCTGAGGATCCCAGACTCGTCATAGCTCCTGGTAGCTGGACTAGTCATTTCACAGAACTAGAACAGACTTAAAGATTTTCCTTAGGCTATTTTTCTCCTTTAATTTAGAACCACTGAATTACCATTTTTCAATTACATTTTTAAAACGCAGTCTTAAGTGCTTGCATTTTTTCTTTAATAAACTAAAATTTTGCTTTTATGACACATTTTAACTTACAAATAAGTCAATCTGGACTTTTGATATGCATTTTGCAGTCGGGGTAAAATATGGATATGAAGATGGAGTTGCAGGCTTAAAGACATAAAAATATCAGCAATTCTGTTGATTATGAACCCAGAAGGTCTATTGCAATTGCCTTGCTTGATGTTTTATATAATACAGTTCATGGGATTTCCTTTAAATAATACTTATTTGAAATGGACTCTATCTTTTAGGCGGAAAAAAAATCTGATTATGATTTTAAAAATACGGTCATTTTTCCTTTTATCATTGTGTTCCTAATGCACATCTGAGCCACATACTTAGCAGCAGTTTACTTTAGTGCCATTTCAATCCCCGGTAAATCTTTTTGATAATCTTATTGCAGAAGCATAAATAATACCTAGTGCCTTTATAGGACTTTATATTAATTAAGCTGAAATTATTTCTTATTTCCTAACGTAGTGGTTCTGTAGTGTTCAATCAGATAGTCGTTACTGTCTTTGTCTTTATATCTTTCTGTGTATTTGGATTTCCTGAGAATGGCTTTGTTTGGAGTAACAAACTTTTTACTTTTAAGAAAAACAGGGCAAGACACAAATCACTTGGAGAGATCCTGACAATACTTGCAGATTCTTTTATACTGAAAACTGTGAAATCATTAAATTTACCATACAGTATGCAATTGTAGGCAGGAGAGAGAGTGCTGGCTTATTGGTTGCTGGATTTTTTTTTTCTTTTTTTTTTTTTTCCACCTGTTATAGAATTGATACTGTATCCAGGACTCCAGTGAAGTAGCACAAATAAGAATTCAATGTTTTCCAAATAAAATAGTCTTTAATTGTTTTTCTCAGTAAGGACTTCTTCCACCTCCACACTAATAAGCATTCTTCTGTGCTTCAACTAGCTACCCACTCACTTTCTCTCTTTAAAGAATCGGCTGTCCCAATTACCATTGAGAATTTTCAGTCTCTCATTAAATTCGGAGCAGTAGGCAATTTAATCAGCTGGTGATCAGTGTAACATTACAGAAAATGACCTTTAGAAAGTGTATCTTACAAATTTGGATACTCTGTTTTATCAAACATAGTGTTTAGTTAGTTCTCTTTGGGAAAAAAAAAGTGACTTGTAGACAGCACTGGTATATGTTAAAAAGTACAAAAATATATTTCTCTGTATATTATTTGTCTTTAATTTGAAGTGTCATCTCCTGCATGTCAAGCAAATTTGAAATTCCCCCCCCCGCCATTTGGACAAGTTTAAATCAAACATGGAGCAGACTGAGTGTGCGGGACATTGGCTACAGCATCATTCCTCAGATGAAAGCCACATTCTGACTTTTTTTTTCCCTAGTCAGAGTATCACCTCCCATTACTTGCAAAGAATGCTTGCAGACGGAGGTTTTACCTTACGAGTTGTGGCTCAGAGCGTCCCCGTGGGCTGTGGGAGCGGAGCTGAGGCGTCCGTGGGAGCTGCAGAGAGCGGAGGGTGGTGCCGCAGCTGTCTCCCGGCCTTCTGCGGGGCTCGACGGGCTCTGCCGCACAGCCGGCGACACGGCGGCTCGAGCGGCTTCTAGAGAGCCCTTTTCCAGAAATCCCTGGAGCCTTAAGGCATCGCTCTGTCAAAAAGTGTGCTTCAACTAGGGCCGATATATAGAGTAGGAAAGCTGCCAGGCCAAAATGAGTTTTACGCTGGCATAGCGGGGTTTGTCATGGTGTAATTGTAACGAAGCACGCTAAGCCATTCGGTATGATTGCTGCCTGCGTTCACTAGGAGTTGGTAAATTATAACCACCTGATAGAAATGAGCCATTGCAAATTTAGTTTTTAGTTTAGCAAATTTAGTTGTGTAGTACAACCAAGATCTAAAGCAACTGTCTTTCCCTTGTTGTATTCAGATCACAAATCTGTTTTTTTTTCCTCCCCGTTCATAAGACTGCAAGCACGTATAGTCCTTAAAAATTCTGGAATTTGCAGCCTGACCCTTAGACTCAAAACCCTAAAGCAGCTCACACACAGGGCTTTTTATGGATAATCCAGACCAGTTAAAGCTGTCCGCTCATATGCCATTTGGAGGCTCTGTATCTAGAGTCTGCATCACACAAGGTGAATAGCAAGTTGGATAGGTAGGATTTGACTTCTGAGAGAGTGCATATATTGCCTCTTCTCCTCTAGCACTAATGTAAGTTGGGTGCATGCCCTGGGGTGTAAGATGCAGTGTATTTTTTATTTCTTTCTTAGACACTAGCATGCTCTGAGAATCTAAATATCTTTTTCATATTGTATTATATTGAGTTATGTAGTGCAACATTATTTAGCACTGCCAGCCAGAGGGGAAGAGACGACATCCTTTTCTGTGCATGCTGATCTCTGAATTCCTTTGACATCATCATCATATGTTTCTTCAGATAGGCCTCTCTCACATATCTGTATCAGAAATACAAAAGTATTTATGCCAAGGAGGCAGGACTATGAGTACATTGTAAGAGAGTAACTTAAAGGTGTTATTGTTGTAGCAGTTCTGCTTCAATTTTGATGATGAAATCTGAATCAATTCCTTGCAGGAAAAGGAGATGAGATCCGAATTAATGAAGATGCACCAATTTCTTCCCTCCGTAGATTAAAGAAATTAACAAAAACCACTATGCCAAAATTTAGCATCCCAGTTCTACCCTTTCGTATTTCCCAGGTACACATCCAGGAAGAAAATTCGACAATGAAGCAGTATTTAATACTCTTTCTTTCACAGTTATTGAATAACAAAAATTTTCAGCAAAATGAACCTCAGGAGAGAGGCCAAACTCAAGAGCAACTAAGTGGAAATTAAAAACTAAAAGAGAGAACTTTCAATGGCTATTTACCTAAAGAGAAGTGGATTCCCTGTTCTGTCTTCTGGATTGAAAATCACTTTTACAAAATATGAAACCAGAACATTAAAATACTAGCCACTGATACTCACACAATGCTGTAATTTCTTGAATATTTTAGGATTCTGCTTTGAGCTGTTGTTTCTAAGCAACACAGCAGGCAGTGTTGCACTGTTTCTTATGACTATAAAATATATACATTTTTTCACCTAAATAGTGAAGTTGCTAAAACCTTTGAAGACACCTATGTTAAACGGTGGATTAGTTGGTAAAAGCCAGAAGATTGATATCTGATTGTTTTGACTCTTCACTATGAGACTCAACGGGGAACACTGCTCATCAAAAACTCACGTTAAAATGGGAAAAAAAAGGTAAGATTAAGAAACAGTATGCTTTTAATATCTTACAGCACCTAAAATTACCAGTAAGTTTTTTAAAGAAGATACTGTGTTCAGTAGAGCATGGTTTTAAGGACGTACCTTTATCGTTATTCAGAGATGTGAATTACTGAGTGCGTAACAAGAGATGAATTGAAGAAAGGTCTGGAGGGAATTTTAGAGATGTCCTAGTCATGAGAAACTTTGCAAAAAGCTTGTGAAGCTGCCTACAGATTTGAAGCTGTGAGAAATCTGAAATGCCATGGATGACTATGACGCTACTTAAAATTGCTGAGGTTAATGGGCTGCATGGTAGGTATTATGAATGTCGCTTAACTGCACTGCTTTTACAGAACAGAGTTTTCCTCTTCTAATAATGTTAATTATGAAGCATATGTATTCTGAGACAACATAATGGATGCTATTGTTCCATTTGTGAAAACACTTGATGTTTATCAGTGCTGGTGAGGGACAGCATACTGCATAATTCTGCTGTACTTAATTTTATATTGTACATAATACAATGCTACTTTAGATGATGCACTTTTTTTGCATGCAGGTAGAACATCACAGTTTTCTTCTTCACATTAGAACATACAGTAAAAAACTGTTCCCACTTTTATTATAGTCAAGAATGCAAAGTGCACCTCATCCAATACCTTCATTATTTTAGAAAACGAGTGAAGGCTTTCTTCAGCCTAGTGAGTATTCTTTCTGAAGAAAATCAGTCTGATCTTCAATATTTGAAAGTTTCTAATTTCTATTTTTTTCCCAACAGGTCTCCTGTCTTTTATCCCCTGCAGAACTAATTTGGACTAAATCAAGATGTAAGCAAACTTACCCAATGTCATGCAACTAGTGGCATGGACATAAGAGCTGGTAGATGGCAACAGCTACGGAGAGTAGAGTTCTACGTTCAAAACACTCTTAACTCCTACCTCTTCACTTCTTTTTCCTCTGGGAAAYGTAGATGAGAGCCTTTCAGTTTTGTCCTGGATATGCACATATGTATATCTTAATAAAGACCACTGAAAATTTGTATTTGTCAGTTTTGGTGTTTTGTTCTTGTTGTCACGGGCAAATGAAGCCAGCAGACAAAGACCTCTTTCGCTGACGTACGTCACAAAGCACTTTCTACAGAATGAAAAGATTTCATCAAATATTTGTTGCCTCTATGCAGAGAGATATTACTCTAAGATTTGAATTATTCCTAGAATTTTAGTGGTGCCCCCTCACCCCCATACGATTGATGCTGATTGTGTGGGATGTCCCCCCCTACCCCCACCACATAACCCACTTTCAACTGACTGAAACGTTCGGGATTGGGAAGGATTTTTCATTTACTGTTATGACAGCAAAATTTAGAATATAATAGAGATTGACTACACCTCCCTATTTCAGGAGCTGAAGATCCCTTTTTCTGTAATGTGTAAATCCTACCAGATTCTAGCAGGTTCAAAGCTTAAGTAAAGTACTTATCCTAAAAGTTTTGTCGTTTGAGCTGCATTTAGCCATTTCTGAAATATTGCGAATAAAACATTCCCTGCCTCTACCTTMCAAGCAAGGAAGCATTGATTTGGAGACAAGTGCTTGAAGATTTCCTCTACTGTTCATTGCTCTGAGGTACTAAATTACAGAAATTCCTATAATGTTCGGCTCCCTCATGCCCATCCCTAACAAACTGTTTTATAGATGGCTTAAATTAATAATATCACAACAATAAAATTCACAGCTATTTTTCAGCTCCTTGTTCGGTTGCTGTCTGTCCTGTGAGTACTTCCAGACTGGATAAAGGATAAAATTCTCTCCCCACAGTGGTGTGGCAAAAAAGGGCACACCACTTACATATGTTAACAGATTGGTTTAAAGACATACCTCACAAAAATGGTGGATATAGAAAAAGTGAAAACAATGGTTCAGGAAAAAACATGGAAGCTGTTGATGTTAAGTATGCCTAAAGCACTGCAGTTGGGGAAGAACCCCATCGGGTGCTCCATATGCTTGTTCTCAGTGAATGTGTGGTTTTGGCTTCCTTTGAATGATCTGACTGCGAAGGAAAAAAGCAACCAAAATGCAAATTTTGTTTCCTGAACTGAGAAACATCTTTAAGCCTTTTACACACACACCTTTTGAAAATGTCTTTTTAATCCACAGTTCTAATTTAGCTTGGACTCAGTCTTCTGTGACACATCTTTGAAGTTGTTTTGAGTTAGAAATATATATATATATTTAGCTTAGTACTGGCTGAAAATTATCTTATTGCTGGTGGTCTATGTAAGATGAATCCAGTCCCTGAAAAATGCCATTGTAATAGACAGAAATCTATTCAATTTTATTATTTTCAGAAAAAGATCATTTTCTGAGCCCAGTAAGGCTTGTCTTGCCACCTCATTTAGAAGGGTTGGACCCATTAACACTCATGATGTGGGAAGTATGAGCGAAGGCTACTGCTGCTGTCAGTGCTCTGTTGGGTAAGAGAGGGCTGAGAGTCTGGAAAGTGCAGGCTTAGTTTCCCTTTCATTATTATTGTAAGTAGGCATGCTGTGTAATGGGGCTCTATAGGGAAAAAAGTTCCCCTCCCGAATCCCATTAGCCCAGAGCTCTTGCATGGCTGCTGCAGATCCCCAGTCCCCGGCCGGACCGGGGCACCACCCTGCCTGCCCTGGGGTCTGTGGCTGCTGTAACCAACACTTAACCTGTACGCTTTCCTCTTGAACTCCTCGAAGCCAAACAGATTATGACTACAATTCTTCTTTGAAGGAATGAAAGGGCAATTATAAAAATGTGGGAATAACAAAGCATTTATCAGAACGCTGTGCTGTAAAGTGTGTGATTGAAATGGTCGTACGTAACCTTTCTTTTCCCTCCCTGTTGGCTGTATTGCACGTGTTGTCACTGCAGCTCAAAGTCGGAGACTATGTTGTGCACCGAATGCTTCCCAGTCACCCTGGAGTCATCGCTAAGAGTTGAACCCTGAAAGTTTTATGAGATTGTCTGTGTCACCAAATTCAAGAAGGCTATGCTAGGCCCAGATGTGTTTGGTGTTTAGACTGATGCTTAGGGAAAATCCCATCAAACAAGGTAATCCTGCTGTCTTGAGCTAAGCAGGAGAAACCATTAATGATCAATGTGAGAATTCAGAAATGAACTATGTGTTATGAAATGTAGAAGCACACCTATTCATTTAGTAGTTCTTGAATGCTAGGAAGTTAAATGGTAGGAAAAAGATTCTTAACTGTTATCAGCGCACAAAGTATAATGTAATATGCCATTAATTTACCTCACTCAGTGGGTTTTCAAAGTTTCTATCTTAAAAGCCAGTGACGTGAGACTAGTTTTTTGTGCTACCTTTTGTGGAACCCTTAGTCTGAGGAGCCGTAGGAATCTGGATCGTAAGAAAACCACTGAGCTCCTTCTAGTAGCTGGAAAGTCCGTCATTTTCTTCTGTATTTATCTCACAAATCTCTGTCTCAGTTCTCTACGGCATTCATCCAAAGTCACCCAGGAGGCAGGAGCCGGGTCTCCCAACTGGCAGCTGGTTCCCTGGCATCTGTTTTCGATCCAAAGGCTATGGAATTTGATTCTGTAGTTCTTGGAAATAGATGAGCATCCATCTCCTCTCTTATGAAATAACAATAAAAAGAATATATTCACAAAGATATTTTAGGGGTTAAGTAATTAATGTTTTGAGTAGCTTAATGCAGAAGCACTTTGTATGATTAAGTACTGTTTTAATTAATTAGTTTAGGAATTTGATAATGTTCTTCATGGCCTCCTGCTGTCATTCATTTAGAAGAATGCTGTTTGGTCTTCCCATGGGAGTATAAAGGACAGTGTGCCCAGAACACAACCACAGCCCTCATCTCAGTCCCTCCAAATGAGACAGGACTCATTAGCTATTAGACAAGTTCAGTTTCTTTGTATGTAAAAATGTTGGAACCCAGAGGAAATATTGGTGCTGTTTGGCAGGACTGTGTACGTGACTGTCCATGATTTAATAGCAACTGCCTATTTTCTTAGCACTCCTCTTGATCCTTGGGACTAATAGCCCAGATAGCTGTCTTAAAGTATACCTGCTATCATGCTTGGTATATAGTATCCTGAAACGAAGTTTGGGGGATTCTATCAGGTCTTCCCAACTGGCTCATTGTAGCCAGCTTGCGTCCCATTTGGGCTACTTGGGAGATGTCAAAGGGGCACAGAGAGAGTCAGGCCCAATACCTAAATTCCCATCTAACTGCAGAAATAAAAATAGTTGTATGTGGTTGTGCAAGTTTGTATACCTGAACAATAATGGCTTCGTTTTCCAAGCTGCTCTTCCCACTGAATATTACAGATAAGGCACTATTTAGAAATGCAATGCTGACTGTGATGGGTATAATGGCTAGTAATCATGCCAAAAGCAAGTATGGATCACTGTCCTTTTACATTTCAGGAGTAAAGAGAACTCTTTGGTAAACATATCTGTTCTTCAATAAATGAAAGACAGAATTGCAGTCTCTTTTTTGACAAACTCAAATAATCCATGTTCACGCCAAGCTCAGATTTCGGCAGCATCACCCTTCGATTATAGGGGCAAATGTACATTTGGATAGGAAAAGTAGACAGTGAATTATAATTTTTGGTGAGAAAATACTGCTCTCCCTGGTTTTTCTACACCTTAGAGAGAGAAGGAAAGAGATTATTTCTTGATACAATGCAGATGTATCTCTTCTTCCAAACTGATATGCTTTTGCCGCGTTATTGCTTTGCGCCTTGAGGCCACCATGCTTACAAATGCCTCAAGTATTTGAGGAATTTTAGCCGCAGGGGTAGTTCCCTTATGCCTGAAAATCACTAATGTCTAGCTGTAGATGATAGTCACCTCTGAGCCTTAAATTTAGCCTATTCATCTATGCAAATGCTGAAACGCGGCTCTACTTTTAACTTTTCTCCACTTTGCATCGGTTCACTTGCGCTCATCTTCAGTTGTTAGCGCTCTGCCTGGTGGCTAGCATGGTGGAGCCTGATTCCAGATTGTGGCTTCTAGATGCTATGGAAACAGAAATAAATGTTTTTACCATTTTTTGTATTTCATGTTATGTAAGTGCACTAGTAACAATGCATGGCACAGGGAATGCAGTAGTTGAATGTGCTGTGCAGAGCTTACTCTTTGTTGCTTAGCAATTAAATGTATGCACGTAGCAGCAGCACTGACAAAAATGCTAATAAAAGGTGACAAGTTCTATCTCCAGAAAAATTACACAATTAAGAAAAAAATCTCTCACAAGATAGAGGAGCAGCAGCAAATGGTACATACTGATAGATCCTGTCCCTCCTGAAGGCAAGATCTTCAGGTACTGGCCACTAGAGGGGCTGAGATGATGGGAATAGAAGGTATCCACATTTATAGCATGGGCTACAGACACACAGTTGTGCAAACATCATGGTAAGGCTTTTTGTTGTTGTTATTGTTGTTCCTTTATTATTTGTACATATTTTTCTCTGTAAAATGTCTAGAAACCTGTTCTGTTTTCTTTGTTTCATTTTTCTCCTTGGTGTTCAGGTTTGCAGATTTTTCACAGCGTCTCTTTCAATCGAATTTCTGACTTCCCTAGCAGAACGTTGTGTCACAGTATAAGGTTTTATTTATATAACATGATGCAACCTATCGTGTTAATGTAAATAGATTTCTCTGTAAAATTGGTTCTTTAAGAATATCAAACTGCTTCATTTTTTTTTCATTCAGAGCAAACATGAAGCAGAGGAACTGCTGCAATTGTAGGCTGCAATTCTCAAAAAACCCCAGCATTTAAAGACTCCTTTCTTTCTGGGATTTGTATGTTTAACCTTTCGCTCCTTCTCTCTCATCTTTAGTATTCTTCAAAAATCTCTGTCACTTGCGTTGTGCTCAGGAAGTGCACCGCTTCTTGGACTGGTTAATACTTATTAAAACACTCGCTTTTCTGTGGGTAAACATAGTCGTCAGGCTTATTTTAGAGCTTTTTCCGAACAGGCTTGACACATTGTTGCATGAAATTCTTTTCACTACATTAAGAGAATCATTTACAGGCTGGAATTAATTGCTCTTAAATTGTTTATTAATGTCTGTGGTATTTAGCAAATATTTCTAGTTATGTGCAGGATTTCAATACTTTTTCTTCTAGCAATTCTTTTTGGTTTTTTTAGAGCTTTCCCTCATTAGATTKCTGCTCACCAAAGTGCTGATTCTGCACTTGACAGTCTGCCTGCATAGTGAATTGCAGGATCTGGGCCCAATTTTGATCTATTTATATTATAGTCCATTTCATTTTAACTGAATGCAAATACTAATTTGGCTGTACTTGCTTTCAGCGTTATCTCTAGTTGTGCCAAATCATCAGACAGTCCATTTGGAGTTTGGCGGGCTTTGCTGAAACTCCTGCATTTTTGGTCAAGTCCTATTGAAAAATGCTGCTATTTATCAAACAAAAGTAGCCTAACTCTTGGCTTGGTTCAACAATCCCAGTTCCCTATCCCATGCGTTAGCAAATGAGATGAACCCTGAATCAGTGCAGATCAGATTGTATTCTGTGTAAATAAAATGAATCAAACTTCTTTTAATTCATGTACTATACCTCTTAAGAAATAACAATGAAAACATACAGTAAAAATAATGATGACAAATCAGAACATTACTTGACTTCTCTTCCCTGGCTTCTTTATGAGTGCATTGATAGAACAGTAATTGAGATAAGTCAAGTCTGCACACAGAGCAATGCTGTCATATGATGCAAGCAGCAAAAGGCTGAGATTTTTCGAGCTAGTCCGCCTTATGTTCACTTCACTTGTTATATTTTTTCCAAAAAGGAGTCTTTTAGCATGAGTTAAGCAGGCAGGAATTATCCCATACAGATGGAACTATCTCTCGACCCCAAGCCAGCTAGGGTAGGGAAATGATAGTGCAAGATAGAAAGGGAGTAGAAGAGCAACAGATCATTGTGCTAAAATATCTTGTGTGCATTTGGTTGTGATCTTTTTAACAAGATGGTTTACAACTTGTTCAGGACATTGAATCAAACATCTGCAAAAGGAAAGACTTGAATCCATTGGGATGATATAAAAAACAAATTTCCCTGATTTCTCTCTTCCCTCTTCCTCCGACTCCAGTAAATGTTATCATGGCAAAATAAGCTTTGAGAGAATCAGTTTGAGTTGTGAAATACTTTTCTCCAAAGGCTGCATTTTGAAAGCTATTTCCAAATAAGCCTGTGCTATCCAGAAGTAACAGAAGTAACATGCCCTAGAAAGATTTTTTTAAACATATTTATGTATTACTTCCTTCCCATGTTACCTGCAATGACATGCAAACATGGTGTGTGCATGTGTGTTTATACGTATGTGTGTGCACGTATATGATGAAATGTGAAAAAGCAAATACTTGATAGAAATGTCTACTTAAATGTCTGCCTGAAAATGCATGCGGTATGTTCTTTTTTAAGTAGCCTCCTCCTGGTAGTACCTTCACTCAGATCCTCACCATTCCCATATAGTGTTCTGTAAATACCCTGTGAGAATGACTAGCAGGGAGGATGATCTTGCATAACAGGCAGCTGACTAATTTAGACCAGGAACATTGATCTACAATGACTGAAATAGTCTCAGTCTTGTTCCGATTTCGACATTTGAAGTTTTGGGATTACGCTCATGGATACTTCTGTAGTCCAGTCTCCAGAAGTCACTGTTCATATATTCTACCATTTTCAGGTAGAGCAAGAAAGAGATAGACCATTCCAAATATCACAGAAAGGGTAGGATTTTGTGTGTCATGTGTGTTCCTGACACAGAGAGAGGGCTATGTTAAATTTTTGAAATGATCTCTACCCTATACCACTTCTTTAGATATATATCGTAATAGTCCATCTTCTCCATCTTTCGGAGCATGCTACCTTGACCTCCATACTTTATTCACCTTTCTGAGCACTGTGCCTTGACCTAAGCTATTCATCTCTTTTATCCAATTAGATTAATTCAGGTTTTCATAAAGACACTGGCTCCAAAAACTTACTGAAATAATGAAAGTCTGTTGTCCATCTCTCACCTGTATCTTCTTCAGTTATGGACCACCCAAGTAAAGACTGGGACTGTGGGGTATGTTTCAGAGGTACACTAATGGTGCCACTTCTGTGACCACGTACCCCACTGGTTTTTGAGACATTGATTTAAATCAGTGCCGGACACTGCAAAGCCGGACACTGCAAAGAGGCAGAACTTGCTCGAGGACTGGTCTATTCTGGGTCTGAAGCTAAGGGACGAAACTGAGCTTGCAAGGTGGGAATGTCTTTGAGCATAAGTGATTGCTAATCAGTAGAGCCGGTTGGAAGTCAGCTCTGGTGTTTTCATTTGATTGATACCCAACTCTTACCATAGGTGTTTATACCGATTCAGTGCCATTGAGTAATATGTGTATGTATTTGCAAACACATGTGAGAGTCCATGGGGCTCTTTCTTTACCACCATTGAGCTTGCTCTTCATCCATGCTCTTGTACTTTTGTTAGAAGAGACCTTAAAAAACTTCAAATGCACTATTATACCTGTGCTACGTAAATAGACATACATCATATATTCTTTGCTACCATAAAAATATGACTCATCACTGCAACTAATTTTGTTTTGAATAACAGCGAACTGGATCTGAATTCCTAAAGTAGGAAGAAGTCAGGGAAGAAATGACTGTGTAGTTTGCTAGTTTTGTTTTAAGCAATGAATCCCATAAAATATATGCCCATTAAAAAAAACCCCAAACCTAGAACTGTAAAATTTGTTGCCTCTGCTTCTGTTTATTTAGCTTTGTATTCTCATTGCAAGAATACATATTAAATGAGAAAAACACAGAAAAAGAATAGGTTAAGAAATGAGTAGCCAGTTGTGCAATTAAACTTTATAGGAAAAGGAGCATTCCTTTTTTCTTTTTTTTTTTTTTTTCCAAATACGTCTTGCTTACAGTAATCAGCTCAGCAGTTTTAGTCTTAAATTGGTTCACATTAACTGCTTATACCTAACTTATAGAATGCATAATAATGAAAAAGGTAAACTTGTTTGAGTCAAAATTTTCTTCCTCACTAACAAACACCAGAAGAAAGTGATGGGTAAAATTTAGAACACTATTGTATAATAAATGAGTAATCTGAGAAAATTTAATGCATAGACAACAGTTTCTCCTTGCTGTGCTGTTGCTCAGATACACAGCTTGTCTGAATCTAAATATATTGATTTATAAAAAGTGTGTATTTGGTGATACATACCCTGTGAGCCTGTTACTTCCCTGAAAACCAGTGAACGGGAAGAATAATATTGATATAACTGGTTGCCTATTTGAATAAGACCTTACAGGAGTACAGTAAGCTACAGTGGAGTTAAGCTTTTAAAATTACATTGTGATACCTGTTTTGGCCTGTGACTGGGAGAAAAGGGAGTTCAGAGACATCTACTCAAAGGCTTTTTTTTATTCCTGATCAGTGCAGAAGAGGAGCTCTTCTGTGAGAATAGCCTGGCACAGAGCCCACATCCCAGCAATGGAGAGGATGAAGTTAGACTTGCATATAATTTTTAAAGTGTGTGATTTGGTGCTCTCAGGATTGTCAGGCTCCTTAACTGTATCAGTATGTTGCTGGAGATATTTGTTAATCAATCGATAGAAAAGAATAGCTTGTTCTTCGTTCAGTAGAGAAAGCCTTTGCAGCAGAAAGGATTATAAACATCCTCTTTGATAATCTCAGCATTTTAAAACATTAGTTTAACTTCATATTAACTACTCATGCTCTGCTGCTGAATATAGATGTGTGTTTATCAAGATATTAGTGGGAAATACTTTGGCTGTCTATTTCTTATGAGGCACTGGTGGTAAGGACTTCATGAACCCTTTGCCTTTGGGACCCATTCTCTTCACCAGAATGAGAGTAGCCTTCAATCTGTGGCATTTTATGGATGCTGCAAAATCGGTCTGGCAGGCTTGGTATTGGAGACCATTCAGACGAAGAGGCAGGTTTCAGGGAAAGCTTGGTTTTATTTTCAGCTGCTCAGACTTTGCAGAAAGTGAGGTGGCTGAGGCTTGAGTTTAGCCTCCCTGCTCCTTCCTGCTGGAAATCCCTGCCAAGGGGACAGCGGCTTGGAGTGCTATTTTGGGTACATGCTGACCCGTGGATAAATAAAAGACATTAGAGTTGCAATTATGCCATTTTAACAGCTGAGGGAATATTTGCCCTCTAGATGGAGCTATCCACTTGTGTTACAACAGAGTTTACTACAAGCATAAAGAGTAAAGACGAAATCTTTCTCCTGGAAGCCTGGTCAGCGGAGTGCTGCAGCCATCAAACACCTGGCTCAAGCATGGCAGTGGATAACAATTACAGACTCTCCTCTGCCTGTCTTACAGATGTGGGTRTGGTAGAATAGGCTGCAGGGCAGATTTCCCTAGTTATAGCAAAGACTTTTATCCCTGCTTCCATCCCTGGCTATTGTCTCACAGGCTTTCTCTGCTCCCTCTTCTTGTTCGCCACTTGCAGCTCGCTTTGTCTTTTAGCATCTTCCAGGCCCACAAAAGTCGCCATTTCCTCAGTATCTCGGTTGTCTCCTTAAGTCTATTTGCCAGCTGTGTTATCTATGATAATGGCTTTTTTATAGCTATGTTTTCTTTATACTGTGTACTCAATTGCTATGATTGTGAATCTGCACTATATTTGTCTGTGTTTTAGGTAAAGTGGGGGCATGTCTTCTCTGTGCTTGTAGCTTTACTTGGAATGATTTCTAAAGCATAATTCATAGCTTTACAGGTCATTTGATCCCTAACTTGGATTAATTTAATCTGAACAAGGTCTGTATTTGTCTTAAATGTTGTCCCATTTTAAATTATCTTGTTTATGGATTAAGATACTCTGCCATATCTTGTAATGCTGCAGCTTGAACCCCTATATGAAGCCATCTTCAGGGCTGACTGCTCGGTTCCCAAGAAGCCAGGGCTGTGAATTTTCATTGTACTGGGTATGTGTGTTCCCAAACAGGAGAAAATGTGTTTCTGTGCCAACCAGCTTGTAACATATTTTAAGTAGCATGATGTGACATACTTAATAGTTAGTATACAGAGGTCACTTTATTTTTTTGGCATTTCTCCCAGGAAAGAAGACAGGAGCACAAGTAAGTAGGCAAGAGTAACAGAAAACAGCTTAAAAGTCGGAGTAGCACTCTACCAATAAATATCAGCCTTTTGGTGTACTCTCCTTCCCCAGTTACCCAGCTCTCACTAAACTGCTATTCTATTTTTGCGGAAACCTGGACACAAGTGCATTTAGTTAGACTTCATCAGAAGGAAAACCTTTTTCACATTCTCGTTTATACTGAAAAATATTGAGCAGAGAATTGTTCAATGCTATTCATACCACTTTCTATGACTTACACAGATATTGATGACTTCTATTGAAGGCATAAAGTAGTTGCCTTGTGACATGTTTGTCCTTGAAGGCTGGAGATTTCAGGCAGTGGATTAAACTATTTTAAACCAAGAGCTGAGTCCTTTGAACTTCTAGGAAGTACTTTCCTCCCTCTTTAATGTACCTAGCTGCCGTAAGTGGAAATTATGCATGAAAAAGTGACCACTGCTGATTTGTTGTTTCATGTGACATTTAATGCATTGGCCAAAGTCTGTTATTCTGAAAACGAGGGATTACAGGGAAAACTTTGTTTTTCGATTGGGTTAAGTAAGTAACGGTATGACAGACAGTATTCTTAGTTCTCATAGGTTGGAAATCTGATCGGAATATACCCTACCAACTAAAAAGTCAGTATCAAGTGAAATTTGCGTATCTACCTTTTAAGAAAGTGTTTATGATTTTGGGAAAACTCCGTCTGTGACTTTTGGGGGTGGTGTTKGAGTACTTGGGGCTGGCAATGCTAGAAAAGATTATGTGCAATTGGGTGTTGAGGAGTCTATATATCCTGCCTCAACAGCAGGAATAAGCCTCTGACGGCATTGCTTCTTTACAAACTATAGCTATAGTTCAGCATAATTCCTGCTGAAGGTTTCAAGTATTCTATCTGCATGTCTTGTTCGCAGTGAGCACTCTGCCCTTCCTGAAAAAGGGGAAAAAGGTTCTCAGTGAAACCTTCTCAAAGGACCTCGCTGAGGGTATGAAGAGTAATATTAAGAACTGTCACCTAAAGGGATCATCAGCAAAATCAGATACAGGGAAAATGAAGGGAAATAGCTGAACTGATAAAGAGTGCATTGATCTACCTCTGTCAGATGTGTCACCTGGTGACTAAAGGCAATTAGCTGTAAGGAGGTATTGAGGTGAAAAGAGGAAAAATAGGTTACTTTTAGATGTAGGGGGAGTGGCGATGGTTTTCAAAATAACAGGCAATAGCAGGGAGCAAAATCACCTGGCATGCTGGGAGGAACTTAAGTAGAAAGCTACCTGTAGTAAAGGAATAAAAGTAAGAAATATTTTTTAGTCACTGTCGAGGACACAGCCACTGGACACAATTTTAAAGAACACTTTTATGGTATACCAAATGACAGTGAATTCAGGAAATATCATAAGCTCTAGCCAGTTTGACATTTATGTAAGAATACTGAAAGGAAGAATTGTGCTGATTACTATAAGATAAAGCAAAACAAAAAAAATTAGTTTTACATATAGCTATTTCTTATTACAATAGACAGAGAATCTAATCAGGGAAGACGAACTTTTAATTTTCTTAGAAGTGGGAAGATTTACAATAATACTAAGTGTATTCATCTGAATTTGGCTTGCTAAATCCCCAGCTAGTGCTTCTCTTCTGGCATCCTGTACAGCGTTTTCTGGATTTCAGCTTTGCACTGGCCAAGAGCAGAGAGCTGTTCTGCACACGCTGCTGAGGCTGGGGTCTAACGAAGCATTTCCACCATAAGGTTTCTACTGCAATAATTGTCCTTATACACAGATGTGTAGTAATATGCCTCAGCTAAGAGTCTAAACTTTAAAAGATAAAAGCAACACAGCTAAAAGGCTTATAAACCAAAGAGATATTTTTTTGTCTGAATAATTTTGGTGCATTTGGTGAATTTTAATGCTTATGGAAATGAAAGATTTTATTGGAGGCAAAGCAAGTGTAGGCAGTAACCATAGTGACTTCTACACATATCAGCTTTGCCAGTGTGCTTCAGTTCTAGTCCGCAAAATCCTAGTTATCAAACATTTGTAGGTTCTTATTGGGCAATCATGATGAAGCGTTGATGCAGGGGGGTTATTGTCCTTTCATGAAAGACTAGAATCACAGGAACACAACAGTCTTTTGCCGAGTTTCTCACTGAGGTCAAATCTAAATGCTATGAAAGCATCAAAGGTTGCCACTGTGAATATTAATGTTATTGCTGATGCTTTTCCTTTGCGTGCTGGCAGGGTTAAATAATCTAGCAGTGATACCCACATTTCTGTCATATCATTCTCTGGCCTTCAGCCACACTTAAAGAAGAGCCAGTTGACAGATGTACTGTAATACGCTTTTCTGAGCTATTGCTAAAGGATTTTACTTCTTCTTCCTCACCACTGTTAATGAGTAGTCTCGCACACATTGTCTTTCTGCAAGAAACATGAAACTTAATAGAAGTAACCTACTGAAAGAATATTTCTAGTATTTTGTTTGCTATGTCAGAAGTAACTTCACTATTTTTAGTAGTCATGCTAAACAGTCCTTTCACTGCACATTTTAACTGCCACAGCTCATGCTAGAAGCCTCTGGATTTATTCAAGCTAAAAATAATGAATTAAAAGTTGTAGTACATGTCAGCTTGGGAACTTTCTTTTGGGATGGGAGCAAGGTTCTCTGAAACGAAAATGTAGGCTGATAGAGCAGGCAGAAGATCTAACTGCTATTATATGAAATTATTGTATATTTGAGTATTGAATATTGCAATATTGAGTATTGTATATAATTTCATTAAAGTATTCTGGGGTTTCTTTCATTACAAAAATGCAGTTTTCCTATCCCATGTTGTGAATATTTTTTTCCTCCAAAAAAGGAAGCATTAAATATAATTCAATTAGTTTCTAAAATAAAAGGCAGAGTCACTGATAAAATAGGCCTCGTAAAGATTGTGATAAGTCAACTTACATTATTGATTATTTTTATGTGTGTAAATACATGCATCTGTTTACCTTTATTACTTTAAGTTAACATGTAAGATTGAAGAGAATGTGCATCAAAATGTATTTTTAATGCATATTGTGGCATCCAGTGTACCACATTTCCTCCCATTACCACTGTACCATGTTTTTATATCTAGTTCAGATCTGGCACTGGGGAAAAGTAATTTAAGTACTATAGGTTTTTCCACTTTTGAAAAACTTGCCAGTGATATGCTGATACTGTAGAGTTTGACTTTTCAAATTTATAGGGGACAAAACCAGTATATTGTCAAGCTGTTGCACATATTCAGTATGAAGTAGGGTCTCAGAAGAAAAGCCCTTCAAGAAGGCTTTSTAAAACAGATAGTAAGAAGCAGTCCTTGCTTTGCAGACCTCTCAATTTATTTAAACACAACAAAAAGTCTTTGTTTTCCTGATTCTATTTCAAGTGAATGTGCCAAGGCATGGGTGTCTGTCTGAACTCAGTTTTCTTGAGATTTGTTATTCCGAGATGCTCAAAAACAGCAACGAAAAGTAGAGCCCTATATTTTTTTCCCTAAGAGCTAAATCATTCCATCTCACTTAACTAATGTATTGATTGACTTTATCGAGTCCATAATAGTTCTGAGTTTATGAGCTGTGATGCCTGGAAATGGATTAGTGCCAGTGCCTGTGATGAGGTATGGCCAGAAGACAACTGTTTTGTCTCATAGCAACATTTGAGGTTACAGAACTTGACTTTGTTTCACCTTCAGAACAAAGTTTGTCATCTCAGATCACTGTGTATCAGCCAGAACAAGGACCTGAACATGATGTCAAACCCCACAACATGTTTCGACTTGAAAAGGTCCAAACTCCAGTACTCCAGCTGTTGCAGCGCAGCACGCGTTTACTATTGGGCTTACACAGTAGTCATATTTGCATACTAGAAGTACAAAGCATAGATTATGTGAATCAGAATTTTGTTTACACACTGGACAATCAAGATTATGTTGTTATTATTAGCAAATAGCGAAGAAATGTTGATGAGAACTTGTAGGCTCTCTGCTTCTCCTGGCTGTGACTTGGAGACAGCGCTTCCACTTGGAGCCTCACATGTGTAAGGTGCCTCCTTTGAGCTCACCAGCCCCTGAGAAAGCCTTCGAGCTGTCTGCAGCTGCTGACATATGTCTGTCTCTCCCCTTCCCCAAAATCTTGTTTATCTGCTTTTGCTTTTCCCTGATGTTTTCTCCTTGGTTTCTTACACAAAGCCAAATCTCGAAGTCGTAGTCTTCATATTTCCTGAGCTAAAACCTCAGATCCTCCTTTCCTCTTCAAGCAGAAGTTCAGCTTGTAAGTGAAGAATTCCTTTTTCCAATTCTTTTGCTTTCTTTTTTTAAGACATAAAAATAATCAAACTCAATACAAAGGTAAGTACAGGAAATCTCATTGACCATTATTTGCAGGAATTCAGACTTACAGTTTAGTTGGGGTATTTTTGACTTCAAACTGTATGACTGGGTAAGGCTCAACTAGAAGCTTGTTCCTGGTAGTTTCAGTACTTACCAGTATCTTATTAATCTTAGTACCTGTGGCTGAGCATAAACGGTAGCAAGCTTTTTGCAGTACAGATCTCACATATGTGTAAAAGATGTTTTGCCTGCGTTTGAATTCCCTAACACATAAGAGCAAACTATTCTTGGTTATTTACAGGGCTCTGTGCAAACATACAAGCATTTATGCCATGCATTTAAGACCTAAAACCTCAAACCAAGGCATTTCAGTCTTTGCCATTGCTATCTTCACATTTCATTACTGTCGTTCATAGTCACTGAAGTCAAATGTGAAGCTGGAGGTTCCAGCTTCAGAGAAAATGAATGTTTTCCCCCCTTACACACAGCTGACATCAGAAATAGTGTGGCCAGCAGGAGTAGGGAAGKGATCGTGCCCCTGTACTCGGCACTGGTGAGGCCSCACCTCRAATACTGTGTTCAGTTTTGGGCCCCTCACTACAAGAAGGACATTGAGGTGCTGGAGCATGTCCAGAGAAGGGCAACGAAGCTGGTGAAGGGTCTGGAGAGCAAGTCTTATGAGGAGCGGCTGAGGGAACTGGGACTGTTTAGCCTGGAGAAGAG
>JAYKAV010000053.1:63906-78695 GCA_035582835.1 Phoebastria nigripes | reverse complement strand
CATTAGGAAAAATTTCTTTACTGAAAGAGTGGTTAAGCATTGGAACAGGCTGCCCAGGGAAGTGGTGGAGTCACCATCCCTGGAAGTATTTAAAAGACATGTAGATGTGGCGCTTAGGGACATGGTTTAGTGGGCATGGTGGTGTTGGGTTGACAGTTGGACTTGATGATCTTAGAGGTCTTTTCCAACCTTAATGATTCTATGATTCTATGATTCTATGACATGAGCATGTTATAAGCCTGTAGTCCTGTCCCAGTGTTTTTCTCTGAAATGCTGCTAGTGATCACTTTTACAAACTGCCAACACAATTGTACTACTTGAAGATGTACTAGGTTCTTCAGCTTTTCAAGGGAAAACAGATTTCTTTGTGTGAGATTTAGCCAGAACCCAATCATCCTTTGGTCATCTTCAAGTCCTTCCTCTTCGTTATATTTTTTCCATAGTTTCTAGAATGATTTCTTAGAGCAGCGTCTTCAGTTTTGTCATAAGGTCTACTGGTCATCTTTCAAAGACACCAGGAATGTGTAAAATCTAAAACCAGATAGGAAAAGATTGTCTCACATCACTTTTTCTTCTATTTGAACTTAGAAAATTGGGAAGGAGAAGGGGAAGGGGAAGTCAAGGCAAGGAACACAGGATTGCAAGTGAAAGAACTGTGTCATGGGACATAGKTGAGAAAACAAAAAGATAAAAATATGAAAGTGTTGTGGTTTGACCCGGCAGGCAGCCAAACATCACACAGCTGCTTGCTCACTCCCCCCTCCCCTCAGTGGGATGGGGGAGAGAATCGGAAAAAAAAAAAAAGTAAAATTTGTGGATTGAGATAAAGACAGTTTAATAAAACAGAAAAGGAAGGGAAAATAATGATAATAATAATAATAATGATGATAGAATATACAAAATGAGTGATGCACAATGCAATTGCTCACCATCCACTGAGCGATACCCAAGCAGCGATCGCTACTTCCTGGACCACGCCTCCTATTTATATATTGAGCATGACGTCATATGGTATGGAATACCCCGTTGGCCAGGTGGGCTAGCTGTCCAGGCTATGCTCCCTCCCAGCTTCTTGTGCACCTGGCAGAGCATGGGAGGCTGAAAAGTCCTTGACTAGTAGACTACTTAGCAACAACTAAAAACATCAGTGTGTTATCAACATTCTTTTCATACTAAATCCAAAACACAGCACTAGGAAGAAAATTAACTCTACCCCAGCCGAAACCAGGACAGAAAGTCTGTCATTTATCACAAGTCACTGGTAACTATTTTTACTCACAACAAGAAAGGCTCAGAAAGTCTACACTGACATTCTCAGACCAGTGGTTTGTGAGGCGGTGTTACCTGAGAAAAATATTTGTAGGTTTGGTAAAAATAATGCCCCTGTTATAAAGTTTGTTAAATTTTAACAGTGCAAAGTTGAGACACTTCTTAACTGCTGTAAGCTTATGCATCTCCGCAGGGAGAGCAGGTGTTTACTGTTTATTTTTCTTTTCCAATAATCATTTTGAGATACCAAGTTCTTGGGTACATTCTGAAAATGCTACTGCAAAGAAAAGGCTGGAAGGTCTGAAAAGGAAGAAAGAAAGGGTCGGCTATTAAAAGCCTCTAAATTAAGCCCTCTGGAGATGTTGGAAAGAAGAAAAAAGTGAACTTTTTGAAGCAATCTCATTGTCTTTAAAAGAAGGCATTAATGGCACATTTTTTAATGTTATTATTGGTAGATGGTCTTTCAGGATTGTCCTTCTCTTTGTTGTTGTTATTGCCATTATTCAACACTTGCATTGAGAGGTAGCCAGAAGTTTTTGCAGTCTTGCCTCCAAATGAGCGAGGGATTGTTGTTCACAAAGCTGTCCTGCTCACAGATGCATCTTCCACCTTAATAATATCAGAATATAAAGAATTTCTGACATCCTAACCTGCAAGAGCCCTCTTTCGTGTCACAGGTTTATGACCATACCATAGCTTTGCTGGTCAATGTTAGGATCATCTTATAGCTTTGATCTTCCATGGAGAAAACTATCTCCATAAATCACCTGTCTGCCAATGGGAATGTTTTGTCACAATAGCTATAATTTATAGAGAATCCTGATCTGAAATGCTCTAAGAATTAGATTTATAGGCTACAAGGATGAAGCCTGCCAACCATCTGACCTTTGGCTCTTTCTACCAGACATCCTACAGTATCGAGGTCTATGGTAGAAGAGAGTATTTAGTTACTGCTTATATTAAACATATTTTGCACAAACTTTTGGGCCATAAGTGTTTCAACACAGCTCCCTTTCAAGCAGTAGGGAATTCCACTGAAAAGAGAATGACTTAGTAAAATGCACAGTTTCAAAGGCAGAATGACATCAGACAGAACTTTTTGTCCATTTCTTCCAATCTCCCAAACAATGGTGATTTATTTAGGAGGGTCACTAGATGCAAACCATGGTTGTCTCTTATCAATCAACAATCAGGCTAACCAGGCTTTGAAAACAAAGCAAAGACCCCCTTAAAAATTTTAAACATTTCTGCTCTCAATTATTTAAATACTGATATGGAAATGAAAATATGTGTTTTCCCATCAGAACATGTCACTTTTTATTTGGCAGATTTTTTTACACCTGTATTCCTAATGGAGTGTGAAATTAAAATGAACATTCATGTTTTCTTTGGGATACGAGCATTGCAGCTGGTGGTATAGAAATGAGCTTATGAACAGGGCTTTTTCCTGATTGTTTTAGCCATTAAGTAATAATTTATTGTGATTATTACTCTTAAGAATTTATTTAGGTATGATATTGGCAATAGATATTTCTAGCTTTTTGTCGGATAATAGGATTTTGACAAGTAATTAAAAACTGCAGATTATTCTTCGTCATCATTATTATATTATGACAAATTACATTTGGCCTTATGAGGCTGAAATCCCCCTTTGGAGTTTTCCATGGTCTTGTTGAAAAGCAATAGTGATGAATCTCAGAGGGATTTAAGGAAGAATCTTTGCTTAAGTACAGCAATGCGATGCGTCTCATAGTAATGTCTGTCCAATGTGTCCTATCAGTTAGGTTCAGCTCCTCAAGAGATTTTAGACACAAGTAGACCTGGCTAAAAGAAGGAGGATGCACTTTTTAGCCCTTAGCATTTCTGATCCTGACTGCAAACATTAGAAAGGATAGCAGACTAAAATTTCCTTGTCCAAGACCCTTGCTTAATTTTCCTGTTTGTTTGCTGTAGAAACGAGTGGAGGTGCAAGTTCTTATAAGGCTTTTCATTGTCTTAGTGTGCGTGGTCCTTGTTAATTGACACACACAAGGGGTGACCTGAGTAACACGATTAAAGGAAGCATCACACAATGTGCAGTAATTGTTTTCCTACTCTGTTTCTGGAAAAGGATGACATGTAAGAATTCACTTTTTATTTGTACTGATTGTTGGTTGTTTGCAGTTTAAAAGGCAAGCATTGCAATTTTTTTTTAGTATAATTTTTTGTTGGTTTTGTGTTTCCCCACTAATTAATATAAGTTACAGTGACACTTACTGGAGATCACAGGGTTTCTTGCTACTCGAATCAGCAGACAAACTCATTTAACTGAAGCAGTTCCTTCTGTCTCTACTTTAAAGAGACTATCTACTAAAATATCAGTAGGTGTTTTAGAAGGTAGCATCTTTCTGTCTCCTACCTTTCAGAATGGAGTTTCAATAATCCACTGGTGTTTTATGACTTAGGTTTCAATTCTAATTAGTGGAAAGTCTAGACATTTTAAAGAAGATCCAGTCTGCTTATTCTCTGCCCAGGAATGTGCAGATTTATAGACTGGCCCTAATGCCTGGAGAGATTTAGTTTCCAAGTGTGCTAGAAAGAATAAGCCCAATAAAAGGAAGACCAGTAGGAATTTCAAAGGTGGTCTAAGGACATTTAGACTTATTTGTTAGGATACCAGGGTTTTTTTTATGATCCCAAATGTAAAGCCAAGACATTAAGAGGGGTAGAATATTCTGTTATATGGTCTGCAGTTTTGTCAGACGTCCACTGTTTGCTTGCTTAACATTAGATGTTGTGGCTTATGACAGTCTCCCTGGGACTGAATACAACAGCTTTCCTTTCACTGGAGTGATTCGTCCTTTCAGTATAATCCTTCGGGCCATTCCTGAGACAGTAATATGTCTGGGGTATTTTCTCACAGTATAGCCCTACACAAATGGGAATCGTTTGGGAATGATGGTCCATTCTCTTTAGCACTATCTCTTATAAAGCCTAGAGGCCTTTAAGCAAAGATCAGAACCATCAGGGCATCTTCCACTGGACCATGTTTAACATTCTCCTCTGCATGGGAAAGCTGTGCTCTAAGCTTTAAGCTCTAAGCTCTAAGCTCATAGCTGTGTGCTTGGTAAGCTCAAAACTAGGTTAAGGAAGAGTGGTGACATCCTTTGGCTCAGATGCTGAAAAAGATACTGTTTTAAGAAAATGCACGCTTTCCTACTACGTCCTGGAACAGCCTTAAAAGTCTTTGTACATTACCAAGAAAATCTGACATTTGGCATTTCCCAAGGCAAGACTGAATTTGATGGAGCAGTGATGAATATTCTTTTTAGCTATTTTCTGCCTTTTGTTTTCCTCATTCCCATTTCATCATCTTTTATCTAGCCAAGAGAGAAACTTCTGGACCATCAATCTCAGTTACACTCACACACGCTTCCACTTTCTAACTGTTTCTTGTGTTATCTTTATCTTTTGTCATGGAAGCACATGGAAAATATTTATGTCATCTGGACACACAGAGTATATGCTTTTCTACTTCCACCCAGTACTGAAATGAAGGGGTTATGATCCCCAGTCAAAGCTGCACTTATGTCTTTGCCTAGACAGCATATCTAGGGAGATTAGCTAGTGTTATCTTGAAGATGAGCACAGGAGGGAGGGAGGGAGAAGGAAAGCACCTGCTCATGTCTAAATGGCTATTCAGTGCTCTGAAATGGTTTTCTCCATTGTTTTCAATCTCTGAGGAAGGAGTTCTTCTCTTTAGGGTGCTTTTAGAAAACCCATTGACTTTTCTGCTTTGACAGCCTAGCTGCGTCTTGGAGCCATGGGTGCTGTGCTCAAATTTTGCTTTCACCCCATCTAGACCTGATGTGAATCACTGCGGTAGCAGTCAACTCTGAAAGAGTTGCTTTTATTATTATTATTTGCACTGCTTGCCTTTGGTACCCTCCCTATGTGTAATACAGAAATTTAGTAAAGGGTGGTCCCTGCCCCAAAGATACTATGAAGTAAATGCAAGGTATAACAAGGGCCGTCTAGAATGCAGGGGCTGGATTTTGAGGAGTGGACTCTGTTGTGATGGAACTACATCAGTGGAAATGTATATAAAGTCCTCTTGGGTTATGTGCTTTTAAGCTTTAAAGTTTTCTACCCCGAAACCCCAGCTTGGCTGGCGTTCTGGTGAGCATTGTCCAAACAGTAATGTGGATGGATCCTACTGTTCTGCCTTTCTGTCTGTGTATTAAGTTGTTTAGATGCAGCTCAGTCTGTTCAAAGCAGGACTATGTAATCCAAGATTTGTGGAGATCCTGTTGAAAAATGCCCTCAGGTCATTTTTTGAAACTGGGGACCTTCTTTGGAAGTTCTTACCAACTTCTGCCAGGAAAAATATTAAATACAAAGTTCTTCAGCAATTTGCTTTAGCCACTAGGCACCACCGAGTCCCCTGGGGGAAGGGTGGGGAAACAAGTGAACCCTGTATCACCTTTAACTCTCCTCAAATCCCTATGTGTTAAAGCAGGCAGCTGGAAACTAATTTCAGCTAACTATGAGTATCATAACATTTCCCAAATATGTATATTTAATGGAATGATTTTTCTTAAGAAAACACTAATCTGAGAAATGAAATCCATGCAGCTAGAGCTTGAAGCAAACCAGTCTAGCAGACTGGATTTCAAACAGTCTAAGGTTATTTTGTTACAGAGTTCATATTCCAAGCTACTGTGACAAGCAGTTGTTAATTCTAAAAATATTCGGTAAGAGTGGGCTAATTTGTGCATCATTGAAGCACTGGTACTTTTTGCTGTCAATGTATATTTTGCATTTGCAGGGAAAGAGGATATACAGTCTTTATTATTTGTTACAAAGAAACTGACAGCTACACTTCTTAACTGAGAGTGATTTTGTTCCTATCTATCAGTATCCTTGTGAGTGCAGAAGGCATTTGAAAAGGTGCCACTGCTATGTGGTTATGTTTTATTTGGCTTTACTACCTCTGTAGGATTTTTTTTTCTTTCCAGTTTTAGGTGTTTTTTTTTTTTGATGAGCTCCACCAGACAGGTTTAATGCTTCTCTTCATTTTCAGCCTTTTAGATGATTATGCAGGATTCATGATATCACATCAGCAGAAGCTGCTGTAGATTGATGGGACCCCATCAACCACCCTGCCCACTCAATATTATAAAGATTTGTGTCGTCAGCGGTCATGACGTTTGGTAGGAAGTTGCCCATTTATGGATACTAGAGCAAATGATATCATCACAATAGGTGGCTCCTGTCTAAATAGGATCATTTGTGAAATGAGATTACAGGCATTTATCTGGGAAACAGGAGACAGAGGCACCTGCTTTATGTAATTGATATCCTGGGGAATTATTGTGTACAATAATCAAGAAAAATCTTCATTTCTAATTCTATTATGTGGGAAAAAAAMCCCCTCTTTTTTCTGCCTGCATAAAACAAACCCCACTTCCACATGGAATAAGCTCCAGACCATGTTTTCTATTATGCTTGAATATATGGGACATGCATTGCAATCCTATGCTTGCCACACTGCTGCAGTATACTTGTTTTGCAGAGCTCTGTAGCAGGCTAGTCAAAGCTGTGACTAACCAGACCCTTGGATACATACTCTAATCTCTGGCCTTTATTTTTACAATGAATTTGATTTGTTCATTGATCGTATATTTTTTCTGATTTGTGAGAAGCTTCATGCTCTGTGTTTGGATGCTGACTGCAATACAGCAATAGTCTTTGATACGGTAAGTCAAAGATGACTCATTTCTTACTCTTGTACCTTCAATTTATACTTTCTACAACACCATCTCATCAGGTAGAAAATTATGTGTTAATTAAGGTTGAAGTAGTTAATTTTCAACAGATGCTTTTCCCTTCCCTCCCCCCAGTACTTTGCACCATGTTTTTTTTCCTCCTCATGAAAGCAATAGGTTTGAACTGTCTTTAAGTAAAATGCTTTTGCTCTGTTATTTTTAATAATATTGCCAATATTTTGTCCTATTCTTTAATTTCAACAATGAAAAAGAAAATAGATCACACACACAGATTTGGAACTTAACATGTGATGCTAGAATACGATAAGTTCAGTTCAATATTAATCTTTATTACAACGAACACAATTGGAAAGGCAAGAATCTTTTTTGGGATTTATACTTCAGATAAAGTAGAAGGGTTTCAGTTTTCATTTGAGTATTAATACAGTCAGATACATCCAGTTACAAGAGCCTTTATTTTATGTGAAAGCAGTGGAGAGAAAATGCCTTACAAAAAGACAGTTTTCTTTGTAATGCAGCGTGCAGAAGAAGATTCAGTAGTACCCCTTATCAAGTGCACTACGTGAGATAAGAGCAAAAAACCCCACATATTTGCTGCACAGTGATAGGAGCCTTTACATTATAGAAATGTTGCTAACAAAAATGCTATCAAACAGAAATATTCTTTAAAGAGCTTTAAAAAAGTGCTGTGATCACACACATAGTATGCACTCTTTCGGATAGCTAACATTAATTGTACAGTAAGGGTTAAGATTTGATATAAGAATTTTTTAGAGAAACCTACCTTTAAGCAGAGGTCTGGAGGATCACTGGGTTACTGGGTCTCCTTTAGTAAGATTCATTCAATCCTGGTTTTAGAATTGGCAACTTTGCAGCAAGTGAACAGTGTTCAGATGGCTCCAAATGTTTGGATGTGGGAAGTATTCTCTGTATGTATTTTTTTTTCCCTCCCGTGTCTTAAACTTTTCAACAGAGGAGGTTTGGGTTTTTTTCCCCATGAGTAATAGCCCTTCTAGTTTTGGATATGCCTATCAAAAAAATCAATAAATTTGTATTTGCCAGTATAGGTTTCTGATGTTCAAGTAAAATAGCTCACTCTCTAAAAGTTTATGCAGGAACAAAGCCAAAAAGGAAAAAAAGTGAGGTCTGTATGAAATAAGAACAAAGGTACAGGCTGGCTGTCATCAATTCACAAGTTGTAATTACTGTTGCTTTTTCACTTCTGTGGAGAAGTTTGAAGGTTGATTTCTGTAGTACCAGTGTGATTATTTTACAGGCATGCATTAATATCAGCTCTTGCATTTGCTCATAATTAGTTCATGGATCCATATCTGTCATGTTTCCCTGTCATTTGAGACAGCCTACATCCTTTTTATTTAGCAACAAGTGATCAACATGATCATGTAGCACCCAGTGCAGTACATTTTCAAATGTATCTTCTGAAATGTGAAAACAGTTAAACAATATTTACTAGGTGTTAAAAATCTGTGTTTTTAGCAAAGTTGGTGACTACTGTCATCCTTTTTTGAAGGAAACATGCTATTTTAAAATGCTAGAAGGCAGGTGAAGGTACTTCAGCACATGAGCATATTAAACAGCAGCACTCTGCCTGACATTATCATTTGCTTTTGCAAAAAACCCACAGAATAAAGGCTATTTTGTTCTAATAATTGCATAATTAGATCTGCTTAATATGTTTCATGGAAGTTATTTCACTGTAAATGCCTCTTAAAGTGATCTAGAAAAATGAAGACTTTTCCACAGATTTCATTTATGCATGTTAAGGAAAAGCTGAAAGAAAGTGGCATATACTGAATGTAGAGGCCAAATTACACGCTCTGTAATTCAGGCATACAACTGTTATGTAGCTTAGCTGATCAAATTTCAAATATCGAGTGGTTTGCAGGGTGCATCTTTTAGAGAATAAACATGAAGAAATGATTATGTAGTCACTGCTTTTTGTAGTCCCCCTACTATTTTCAAATCTTCTTTTCAAAAAAATTGCATTAATAATTTTCTACCAGTTTTGCATCTGTCTTATAATTTCCCACTAAAGGAAAGCAGATTTAGCAACAGCTTTTCAAAAATAATAAAAAAATTTAAAATTAATAGGAAAGATAATCAACATAATTGGAGTAATAAGCATGCTGAAGGGCATATAAATAAAAGCATTCCATCCACTATGTTTAAAACAGTATATACAGTTCTTAAATGAATTTAACAAATATATAGAAGGAGCGATGACCATAGCACAGAGCATACARTGTTCCACTTTTGCTTTATCTAATAAATTTTTAAATTATATATCCAGGAGTCATACAACTCTGTAACATAGATTACGTCATATTAGTTATGTTCCATAAACTTTCCTTATTTGTTGCATTCTATTATTGCCAATATGTTAGAAATCTCAGCCATATTTTTCTGAAAACTTTTTGATCTATATGCTTGGAATTTTTGTTCTTAGATACTTCATTTTATGCTCTTAGCTTCGACATTGCAATAAGTTTATACAGTTAATAATTTGGTTCTATTTTTGAGGAGAAAGGCTTGAATTTGAGCTGGAGTACATCAGAGAAAATCATGAATAACTGGACTTCTGTACATTCAAGTTTCACGAGTGTAGTATAAATGAGACCGGATAGGTGTCTCTGATGTGAATATAAAGGGAGTTAAGTGTGCACACAAAGGAAAGAATATGGGATCCACATTTCCATGTTTCCTAGTTGCTATCAAAAATAAAATCCTAATAAATTATTCTAGAGTAGTAAGGAAAATTAGCTGGCTTTTTACACTTATTTTAAAAGGAAGTTCTGTTCACTGATAAGAGTTTAGTATAGCACAGGGTCTGTGAGTGCCAGCTTCATTTTCTTTGAATACCACAGGCAATACATTTTTTTCTTTTTATATATACTTCAAAAATGCTGYCCAAGGTCAGTGCAAAGGGTTGGAGCACGTACGAAACCACACATCCTTGACTGGAGACCCCATGGCTAAATCAAATTGAATTGCTTTTACTTTCTCATTGTGTGATATAAAATATTCATACCTGCAACAACGAAAGATTTGCATGGATTGGTCCAATACGAATTATATCTGTCATATAATTTAATTGTCTTTGACGGATGCACTTGCAAAATTGATATTAAAGCCTGAAAATCATACAGGACAGTGTGAATGCCAGCAAAGCATACAGAAAGGAGCAAAGTAGTTCTGCTTAGCAAGCTATTAATTCCTCTTAGCAGTACATTACCAAGGTACAAATAGGGTAACAAGTCTGTTACTGTCAGACAACCCACATAGTAGAGGATTTAGTGATATATAGAGAAAACCACATAGTAGTTCATAGATTTCTTTTACTGAAGGAAAGTGAAACTGCATCATAGCCACCATTAACATCTTAAGAGAAACAGTGTGCAATTAATAAATGTTACTGCAGCGTTTGTGGTAGCAATAATTACTTGCAGTATCAAAGTCGAAGATTTAAGGGTGACCATTGCCCATCAAAAGAAAGTGAGAAAGAGATCCAAAGCAGAAAATCACTTAAGGATCATGCATTTCCATGCAATTTCTGAGAAAGACATTCTTTGTTATCAGGTTCAAGTTTTAGCTGATCTGTATAGTAATGTGTTGTGAAAACAGTCACGTGTTGTCTGTGCTCCCAGTTGTTACTGCTCTATCTGTCTTCTGATTGCAGAGCAACAACATCCTTTATAAATTTCAGTTCATTTTCTAGGTGAGCTGCCATCATCAAATCCTTGGTATCTAGGGCTTGAACATGCTTCTGCTGAACCTGATGGCAAAACACTTACTGGCTTAACTGGGATCATGAGAAGGGCAACCCACCATTTAATAATACAGGCCAGAAAATATCAGGCTGCTTTTCCACCTGTCAGATCCAGGTACTATTCCTGTGGGCAGAAGTCTCACAGCAGTTCACAAAGAGGAAGAGCGCTTCCAGACCTCAGGTGCTTTACCCACGGAGAGAGGAGGGGCAAGGGCAGGCCAGGCACATCAAGATAAGTATTCCTGTAACACAGCGCAGACGATGGCATAGCTGGTGAGCGTGCGGCTTCGGGGAGCCAGTGTACAGCACTCCTCCGGCTGTGCAGCCGGGGAGCGGCGTGCCTATCTGTAGCACCATGCCCCTGCTGCCAGGACCCCGGTGGAGTCCTGCGCTTTGAATGCAGAGGGTCAAAAAGGAAAACAGGTGTTGGTGATCAGATGTTAATTCAGCACACAGCCACGGTAACTCCCTCGCTGTGGCTTCTCCTCTACATGATGACAAGGAAACCCAAACGGAGGTAGTTCATCTCCTATAGAAATTTTGCTGCAGGGTTGGAGGGAGCAGTGAGCTCGACATTGCTTTGAGGAGTGGGCCTGGTTCAGGTGTTCTTGTTTTTGAGGGAATCAGGCTTTTCATGGGAGGTGCTTGTTCTTAGAAAGCCCTTCTTTGTGCTGGCGCTCTCCTTTTAGAGACGAGGCCTGGGTTAAACACTCCCAAGCCTCACATCCCTCGCCATTCACGTCACCTGCATGGCTAGAAGAGGGCACAGAATTCAGGGGCTGTTCTATACATTTCTCCAGAGGTGATTTTTTAATCCCAGTTTTCTTCATGCATTTTTAGTCCTATAAATTTTATCAATAGCTCTTTAAGTGGGGTATTGTCATTGCGACAATCATTCTCACATCTGATTTATTTTCCTTCCCCCTGCCCAACTGCTGGTAGAAGTAATAGGCAAGAACTAAAAGAAATTAAAGGCATATTTTTTCTCTTCACCTGGTGTGTTTGACAGCATTTTGTATCTGTTCAGCCTCACTGTTGCCTCAGCACAATCATTTGGCTTCTTCCCAATTGTGCAGGCTTAGCAGCAGCTGAAAGGAGAAAACATCTTAAACCAAGAGGAATAATACTGTAATGTCATAAGGATTGGCAGGCTAAGTAGCTGAATCTCATAGGGACTCTCGATTTTATTGATTATATGGAGTCAATGGTGTTTTTCTCATAAATATGTAGTCTGTATACATCTTGATAGACTTCGTAAAAGCTTAAATTATACCTTACAGTTAGACAATTAATTTGCGCTATTGCTCTGATCTGCCTTCTAAGCATTTATCTCCCCCATATTTTAACTGAAGTTGTGGCACCATTTCATTATTCCTTTAGCAGATCCATCTGAAGAGGTTCACATCCTGCCCACAGACACTTGTTCTTTCCCACTCCCTGCCCGAAGTGCGCCCAGTTGTGCTGACTTGGCTCCTTCTGTGGCCACACTCCAAACCACAGCTTTGATGAGACTGGCTTTTTCAAAAACATGCAGAGACAAGCTAAACAGGCCTTTTTTTTATTCTTTTATTTTTTTATGCGCGTGTGTAGTTCCATTTTCTTTGAATGTACGTTTTCACAGTTCCGTTTTAAAGCACACTGGATAACTTGTTGATTAGCACGACTTGGGGCTTTTGAGGTTGATATAGGAAAAGATTTGGAACTAGCAGCGAGACTAACTTCCAGTAAGAGCCTCTTAAATCAGATCTACAGCCAAAGAAATATTAACAAGCTTGATGATAAGTTTACCTGATCTAAATGTTGGATTCCTAAAATAGATCGAATTATTAACAAATTAATAACCTCTTGTGAGGGGAGAAGTGTCTGCAAGATTTTTGCAACCAATTTTGGTACAGTGTTTCTCTTCAATATTGCTGCAGAACAGGATGGCTCATTATCAGTATAATTTCCATTCTAGCAGCACCTGCAGAGCAAATGAAGGCTGAGGACTTCATGGAACTAAGCACTGTCTGAGTAAGACCTTGTTTATATAGCAGGAAGCAAAGGTGAACCCCCTGTCCTTAGCGTTCACACTGCAGCTGTCAAAATGGGTTCAGCAGGGTGATGAAACAGATAAAATCCAAGTTTGGGATGGTGAGCAAACAATACCAGCAAACCTACTTAGATATAAATTTTTTTGATGTAATATGTGGTAGAGAAGTTGGATGGCGTAGGACACTTTTCAGCAATAGTATGTAGTAGCATTGTGCAGTCTTCTGGGTGTTCTTCAGGTTTCCTGCACAAGCTCCACAGGAAGGCAGTTCCATGGCCGTGCTCTAAAATCCTATAGATTTTGGTGCAGTTCAGACCTTTGTGGAGCTTCATGGAAGACAATTTGCATGGTTCTTACTATACTCATGTCAATATTACCATTGTGTCTTATAATGTAACATTGCCTTATGAAGAAAGCAGTACTAGTAACAGTTTGGGTGCCCTCTAGATGAAAATGAGTATGAGCTTCCCCTTGGTTTTTGTGGGCTCTGGGGTAAGGCCCTGTGGGAAAAGGGAAATGCTTTCTAACACGGGAAACTCCCTTTCCCGGGACTGTCCACATCATCTCAGCCTTGTGTGTTTGGTCTCCCTTGAAGCTACTTGTAGTACTACTTTGATGGATCCCTCATGTGCCTGTTGTGCGGTGAGTGCCTGCTTCTTATCATTCTCATGATTCCCAGATAGGACAAAGCTGTCTAGACACTAACTGCTTTGTATTAAACCCCTCAGTGTCTGATCTGAGCACGGGGGTTTATGGATCCATCTGTGCTTCAGTAAGTAAGAACAGATATATGTTTATTATAATGTAATCTTGAGATTCACTTCTGATTTCTCTTGTTCTCCTAGGATCTCATGTCTCCTGTACCTGGTCTCATACAGGAATGCTGTTATGTGTGAGCAGAGACAGGCACTTGTTCATATGCAGACACACACACACACACTTTCAGTTAGAGAGGCAGAAACAGCAGTGTGTGCCTCCTCCGAGATACTGCCAGATAGCACAGGCCACAAAAGCCAGGGAGGATGCTAAAAACTGCCTGGTGCCTTCCCTCACTCAGCTCATTGCCCGGCTCTGTGGCCGCACACACAGTGCAATCAGCAAAGTGCATCCAAGCCTGACACCGGAGCTCTAGCGATAGACTCGAATTCTGGTCCTAACTCTTAAATGTGGGTACGCAATTCTCAGATAAGCCCTTTCAGTAACCGCTTACATTTTAAATAACTAAATCAGTAAAAGGTGGATTTTGGACAAATAATTATTGTATAGTGATGGGATTCTGAAGTGAATAAGACTGTTGATAAGTAAATTTAAAATTTCCACTCTTAATTTACACATGATTACTTACTCCTGCTTGACTAACCTGATCTCCTTCTATGACCAGGTGACCCGCCTAGTGGATGAGGGAAAGGCTGTGGATGTGGTCTACCTGGACTTCAGTAAAGCCTTCGACACTGTCTCCCACAGCATTCTCCTAGAGAAGCTGGCGGCTCATGGCCTAGACAGGTGTACTCTGTGCTGGGTAAAAAAAATGGCTGGGCGGCCGGGCCCAGMGAGTTGTGGTGAATGGAGYGAAGTCCACTTGGCGGCCGGTGACGAGCGATGTTCCCCAGGGCTCAGTTTTGGGGCTGGTCTTGTTCAATATCTTTATCAACGATCTGGACGAGGGGATTGAGTGCTCCCTCAGTAAGTTTGCAGACGACACCAAGCTGGCCGGCAGTGTCGATCTGCTCGAGGGTAGGAAGGCTCTGCAAAGGGACCTGGACAGGCTGGATCGATGGGCTGAGGCCAASTGCATGAGGTTCAACAAGGCCAAGTGCCGGGTCCTGCACTTTGGCCACAATAACCCCATGCAACGCTACAGGCTGGGGGAAGAGTGGCTGGAAAGCTGCCTGTCGGCAAAGGACCTGGGGGTGCTGGTTGACAGCCGGCTGAA
>JAYKAV010000053.1:36750-63556 GCA_035582835.1 Phoebastria nigripes | reverse complement strand
AGGAAATGGCCTCAAGTTGGGGCAGGGGAGGTTTAGCTTGGACATTAGGAAAAATTTCTTTACTGAAAGAGTGATTAAGCATTGGAACAGGCTGCCCAGGGAAGTGGTGGAGTCAGCATCCCTGGAAGTATTTAAAAGACGTGTAGATGAGGCGCTTAGGGACATGGTTTAGTGGGCATGGTGGTGTTGGGTTGACGGTTGGACTCAATGATCTTAGAGGTCTTTTCCAACCTTAATGATTCTATGATTCTATGATTCTATGAATAATTAACAAGTGTCCCCCAAACTCTCACGTAGGGCTGCAATTTAACCAGCTTATAAATACTTCAGTCTTCACTGTTTCATGCAATGACACTGATTATTCTGATCTTCGCAAGCCAGGCCCCTGTGGGACCAATACATGATTTTTCAGAAAAGTAACAAAACAGTCGTACTGGCTTTTTACCAGATTAATCCCTCTGATTCAGGTATTTTTATTTCAGCTATATGCTCATGCCATGAACAGCAGATAATAGAATGATAAATTACTACTTGGATATTTGGGAAAAAAATTCTGGGATATATACATTATTCTTGATAAAAAAAACAGCAGGATGAGTTTGTCAGGCACCATGGTGGAGGGTGGAGATGTGACTGTGCTGAAAACATTTTTGGTTGTTAACAAGTTGTGCAGTTTCTTTGCAAGTCATTCCTCTGTAAAGTAGGGATGATAATACTTTACCAGGTAGCAGAAGGCTATCTTCTTTGAGATAAAAGTGCAGGAGTTGCCCACTTGATATATTTGGGAAGCACTACTGACATAAATTGATAGAAATTACATCTGATGATGTCCATAAATGGTTCTGTCTATGCTGAGGAAGGGGAAATTATCTTGACGGAAGGGCAGACATTTCCATTGACTCTCTTCTGTCAATTTGCTGGGACTCTGAAGGAGTCCAGTGAAAGAGACTCTGCATGCAAAAATCGGTGAAGGCACCTAGAGAACCTGGCCACTAATGTGCTCACTTTCAAATCTCTTCTTCAACCATCTTTTCCATTTCTTTAGATACAATTCTACGCTGACTTGTATTTTATTTTTGAAGCACTGAGAAAACCAGCTAGCCTGAAAGGCACCATGTGTACCCTACTGCATTGCGTGTGAGAATGAAAGAGGAGAAATCATATCCACAAGTAGCACAGAGACCTGAAAATCAACTCAGATATTTAAAATTGTATTTCAAAAGAGTATTGCTATAATGTTAATTTAATGGCACAATTTCTATTTTACTAATTTCAGTTCCAAATTCTATTAGCAGTTAGATATCGAGAGATCAACCATTATAATTTTTTTCTTTAGCACTGCCAATTTTCTGAATACAATATGAACATTTTTCCCCTATCCCCCAAGGGTGAAATAATATATTTTTTGCTTTCTAGAATTTTCACTCATGTTAAGTGGTCGTAACAAGTAAGTTTAACTGTCTGTCTTCAAATGGGTTACTCTGAGAATAAAAGAGGCTGCACTTGAATTTCCAGGTAGTGTGCCATTAACAAGCCAATTTGGGGTAGTCAGTTGGTTATGAAAAGAGGAGATTTCTATGGAATTGCAGGCTGGGGGACTGCATAGCTCCTGGTCATGTGGGTATGGCACCTGCGCCCCTGCTCCAAAGGAATTCAGACAAAGCCGATGTGCTTGAAATTTTTTCAGAGACATTGAAACCTGTGAACAGATCAAAACAGTATTGGATATTGAAAAATAGAGATTCCTCCAAACAAAACATTTTAAAATAATGTTTTCATGCTTAAATTTAAGTGGTCTTATTCATGCAGCTGTGATGTGTCATGAACAGAAAAAATAACAATTGAGAACAGGATTCCTAACTACTGTTTCCAATGCAGAAGGGGACATTGTGTTTACCATGCTAGCAGCTGTTCTCTTCAAATGAAGGACACTCTTCTGGAGAAGTTGTATAGGATATGAGAGGAATAAAATAAAGATGTGCCCAAGTAAAGGGAAGTAGGGATCTGCCAAACCCTTCCTAAACCTACAAAATCAATAGATTCAGACATCTGACTGAATATTCTATAGGTTGGTTTCAAAATGATGTTTGTGTGATTTTCATTTGCTTTTTAACAAAAGGTTATAGATCCTCTCAGTCAAATCATTGTGGTATTTACTAGTAGGCAAAATCTGATGTAAGAGTACCCTGATGTCCATCTAGAAGGCATAAACATGGTTCTTTCTGCTCAACACATTGCTGCCTAAAGCTACAGCGTTGGCCCTTACTGACTTGTGAAAAGCATCTCTTAAAAATCATATTCATGGGGTTAGGGGGCAAACTAAGAAGCCAGGAGAATCCCTTAGCTGTTCTTCATACATTCAAAACCAGGTTAGACATAATATTAATGAGAATGCTCATGGAAAGTTTTAAAATACATGCTCTAAAACTCACTTGGTTTTCCTCACACATTTTATGCATCAAAAGGGACCTGGACAAATCAGAATTATAACAATCTTGCATCAGCTGGAGACTTTTTCTGAAGACTTTTTTATAGCTTTCTTTTCTCTCTATTAAAACAAGAATAAAACAAAAAGTGGTGTTGCACTGGTAATGGCAACATTAAATGAAGAAAAGAGCTTAGTATATTGCAAGAATAAAAGATATTGAACAGATGTATTGTGGTAATAAGATATGAGTAGCATGTGCTGTTGAGGGAGGAAAAAAAAGTAAGCTCTTTGCCCAAGAAGTAAGCATAAATCTGAATTGAGAGCTGAAAGATCCTTATTTTCTGGAAGATGACATTGATTCACATCATAGATTAATAAGAACATGTTTATATATCATCTTCTTGTAAAACCTGAGATCTGGTTTGGTGGAGGGGTTAGTGATTTAGCATTTATATGAAGCAGATTATCTTTTGAATCACTAAGGCATTAGTTTAAATTATTCCAAGTTTACATCGCTGTAACTAAGGCTTAGTCTGAAGAGTTGATTTGACTTCCCTGTGTGTTAGCTTGGACTAGATTGCTTATTCGCACAAAATGGCCCATTCCCCACCTACTCTGCTCATGGTGTTCTTCTTTCACTTGCCACTGATGTACTACAGGGGTTGAACATGCCTCTTCCAATACCAAAATGAGTTGTCTAGGCAGAATGCTAGAATCCGTTTCCCTACACTGCTATCAAAAGCTTGCTAGATAACCTTGAGCAGGGGAAGGCTTTCACTGTTTTCTGCAGAAATAACAAGGAACAGTGTATTTTCCACCAAGCTATTTAACAATTTTATGAAATGTTGTTATAAAAGACAGATAAACATTCATCTATTAACCTCTTCTGTAATTCTTAGCTATAATTACAAACCTCTATAATTGTGATGTATTTTTGTATTGATGACTTAAAGCAGTGCTTTTTGTTTAATTAACAAAATATCTGACGTGATATTGTACTTAATTTCTAGAACAATGTATATTTCTAATTTCAGTGCTTGTGGTGGATTGACCTTGGCCAGCTGCCAGATGCCCACCCAGCCACTCTCTCACTCCCCCCCCTCAGCAGGACAGGGTAGAAAATAAGGTGAAGAAGCTTGTGGGACCAGATAAAGACAGGGACGTCCCTTACCAGTTGCCATCACAGGCAAAACAGACTCAACTTGGGGAAAATTAATTTAATTTATTGCCAATTAAAAATAGGTTTGGATAGTGAGAAACAAACACAAATGAAAACACCACCTTCCCCCGGCCTCCTCCTCCTTTCCAGGCTCAACTTCATTCCCTCATACCCGACTCCTCTGCCTCCCCCACCCCAGGTGGTGCAGAGGGATGGGGAACGGGGGCTGTGGTCAGTCCATGACATCTCCTCCCTGCCACTCCTTCCTCCTCACGTCTCCCCTGCCTGTGTGGGTCCTTCCACGGGCTGCAGTCCTTCAGGATAAACTTGCTTCTGCGTGGGGTCTTCACAGGCTGCAGTGTGGATATATGCTCCACCATGGTCCTCTCCACGGGCTGCTGAGGAATCTCTGTTCCGGTGCCTGGAGCACCTCCTCCCCCTCCTTCTTCTCTCACCTTGGTGCTTGCAGGGCTGTTTCTCTCACTTTTTTTTTCCTCGCTCCTCACTTTTGTGCAGCGTTTTTTGCCCTTTCTTAAATACACTTTCCCAGAGTTGCCCCCACCTTGGCTGCGGGGCTCAGCCGTGCCCTGCGGTGGGTGGGTTGGAGCCGGCTGGAACCGGCTGTGTCCGGCATGGGGCAGCCCCGGCCTCTCCTCACAGAGGCCGCCCTGCAGCCCCGCTGCCAGCGCCTGGGCACCTGCACCCAGTACAGTGCTTTTTTGTTTAAAAACGTTTAAAATAAAAAGTTTTTAATATATCTGATTATCACAGTATGGAACAACAATTTAAAGAGCCTTAGGTAATATGGATGGTGTGCAGGTAATGATGTGTAGGCAAACCAAATAGAAAATTCAGTAACGTAAGGTTTTTCTGCAGTTGCATCCTGCCTTTTTCTCATGAGAGGGAAAGAGTGTAGGGCAGACCTGGATGAAAAATGAAACCCTGATCTGAAATTTCAAAGTTGTCCTGAGTTTCTTCTGTGTAAAACCTAATCTATTTTCTGATGTCTTTGGAGATTTTGTTGCATGGATTTTTAAAAGTGTCACAGAAAATTTCTGGGTGGGGAAACTCAGTTTTTAGTGAAGTGAAGCATTCCAAAATAGCTATATTTTGATAAATTTCATAGTGTTTCAGTTCATAAAAATGCCCTTTTAAGTATTATTTTCCTGTAGTTTTTTTAGAGAAAAATCCTCAAGTTTGACAGTGTGGATCAACTATTTCCAAAACATTTCAATATGAGGAAAAATATATTTGTAGAAGCAATAAGATTCATGCCTTTTTTTTTTCCATCTTTGATATGGTCCAGACCATGAGAGGTTGTACGGCATCCAACACGGTAGAAATCAGAGCAAATGGGCATCAGAGCAGCCTGTGTGTCCTCACCTCAGCCCACAAAGAGGGGATGAGAGTCTTTCCTTAGCGCTGGAGAGGGGACCAGCCCCAGTTGCTCACAGGGAACATCTTCCAGACTGAGGAGAAATGCCTCACCGGCAGGCAGCTAGTCTGATTGCTTTCAGGGCACTGCACAGCATCTTGTCCTCCAAGAGCTTCCCTTGAAGGGAGCACCAGGCAGCACATCTCCTCCTTCGCAAGTGGAGGATTGACCGTGTCCTCATGTCCTGGTTTTGGCTGGGATAGAGTTAATTTTCTTCCTAGTAGTTGGTATAGTGCTATATTTTGAATTTAGTATGAGAATAATGTTGATAACACACTGATGTTTTAGTTGTTGCTAAGTAGTGCTTACAGTAGTCAAGGACTTTTCAGCTTCTCATGCTCTGCCAGGTGCACAAGAAGCTGGGAGGGAGCATAGCCAGGGCAGCTGACCCAACTGRCCAAAGGGATATTCCATACCATATGACGTCATGCTCAGCATATAAAGCTGGGGGAAGAAGAAGCAAGGGGGGGACGTTCGGAGTGATGGCGTTTTGTCTTCCCAAGTAGCTGTTAGGCGTGATGGAGCCCTGCTTTCCTGGAGATGGCTGAACACCTGCCTGCCGATGGGAAGCAGTGAATGAATTCCTTGGTTTGCTTTGCTTGCGTGTGCGGCTTTTGCTTTCCCTATTAAGCTGTCTTTATCTCAACTCATGAGTTTTCTCACTTTTACCCTTCCGATTCTCTCCCCCATCCCACCAGGGGGGAGTGAGTGAGCGGCTGTGTGGGGCTTAGTTGCTGGCTGGGGTTAAACCACAACACCTTGGATGTGAGTTGCTCTGCAATGTATTGGTGTAGATTATCTTCCAGATCACTTTGACTGCAACTTGATAGCAATGCTGAGTTCCTTCCTATACTGCAGAAGCACACATATAGAGAACAAAATGGTTCACATCTTCAAAGAGGTCCCATAGCAATAGCAGAACTATGCAGTTGCATTTTTTTCAGATTTCTGCTGGCAGTKACACCTGTGTAAGTCCACAGAAGCCTGCACGTAGCCTTGTGTAGCCTACAGATACATGAGAATGAACATTGTGGTATTTAAACTATGATTTCTATGAAACCAAGCCCAAAGCAAATATCCAAGAAAACTGTATAATTCCAAAAGAAAGTTAGACACCAACAAAAAGTGTGATTGTGGTATCTTGGGACTATCCTGATGACAATAATGTAGACAACACATGCAAGTGATATGTATAGTCTGTACAGTTTGTAATGCAGTTAAACTGTCTGAATAGACTTACACAGGACATAATATGGTGTGCTCATCCTTTTTAGCAGAGAGATAGATATGCCTTCTAAAGAAGCTGTCACCATGCTATTCATGGTGATTCATTGTGCTGTGGCACTGAAATGCAAGGTGGAGAGGTGAAAGATATTGTGCCCATTTTCAGTTAATGCCTTTTCCTTGTGGGTGTCTTGATTTATCTATATATCATTCTTTTGATTATTGCTACTAACTAGGTAATCAGCATACAAATTCTTCCAAGAAATCTCTGATTTTGCTGCAGATCTGTCACGCAGTTTCAATGGGATTGACCACTGTTTCTTAGTGCAACCTTTTATTAGATGTGTTTTTTTATATCCCTTGTCATCAAGCATAGCTCCATTATTTACTACAGTGAGGAGATAATAATGAGGAATACAAGAGAAGGAGGTCTGCACTGTGGTGCAATGACAGCAGGAGATCAACACGTTAGCTTTGGAGAGCTGTGGTCCACGCTGAAGAAACCTCTGCCTTGAGCAATTCAGCCTATGGAATAGCAGTACTGATTTAGAGGCAAACACTTATTTATTTATTTCTCAATCTTATTCATCAGCTCTGGCTTCAGGCCTGGTCAAAAGCCTCAAATTACCATGGATTGCCTTTCATTTATTTGACTTAATCATATTCATTTAGCCAGAATGCTGTAAAAGGAGGAGGAAAATGTTAAGAAAAGTAAGTCCTGAAGGTAGACTAATAGCTTGTATACAGACAATTAAACTTACAAGGAGATGCACATGGTGCAGACTTACTCTTGCCAAAGTTTCACAAGCTGGCATTTCCAGATTCTGGACAAAAATGTTGCACCACGCTGTGTCAATCTGTCTGCGTCTGAGGCTGACTGTCTCTTGGATGCATGGTTATTCTTTAATATCAGGAGCTTTACTCAGGCAGAATTACTATGTAACATATTGTGCATCTCTGTGCCTTGCTCAAAGTGCTTAGGGCTAAATGCAACTCTGGCAGGAAAATTAATTTGTCCCTTTTCTGCTTTATTTTATTTCAATTAAGGAAAGGAGTAAAGTGTTCAAAGCAGCTTGCATTAAATATACAAAATGCAAACCCCCAAACAAACTCGCTTAAATATGCTCACAATCAATATGTTATATGCCAAAGTGGTAAAATAACTAAAGGAAGAATATTGCACTATGTTGTCCTGGATGGATTTAAGAAGTATATTGTAAAGATGTTTATATTTACAAAATCATCTCTCCTTCTAAGAAAGATGTGCTGCTTGCAAATTTTAGGAAAACGTGAACTTGGGATGTTTATCTAAACTCACTGTGTGAAGTCCTTGACATTGGTCCATTGCTGAGAATCTATGTACATATGTATATGTGTGTATGTATATGCATACATACATACATACATACATATATATATAGGAACAAACAGATGTGAACCTGTTGCACACTACAGCAACCTGCCTCAGTCTTCATCCGAGCACACCTCTGAAGTGAGGAAAGATCATTATCCTTATTTTAAGGATTAAACAGAGGCTCTGTAACTTCCTTTGTGTCCCTTAAGAAGCCTTTGGCAAAGCATGAAATTAAACCCATTATTCACCAGTCTCGCACTGCAGCCATAACCACTGACCTGAATGATGGACACGCTGCAGTAGTCTTCAGTCTTTCATAGAAGTTATTCACAATTTTTTTCCCCACACCTGATAACTGTGTGTGACAAAATTCTATGACAGCCAGCATGGCCAATGTGTTTTCTCCAGTAATTGTGCTAAAACTTCATATATCCTGTGCTGACTCAGACTGCCTTGGATACCCAGATAATTTGAATCTTTGGAAAATTTGGGTCTGTGTGCATCTGCGGGGACAGAAGATCTGGCAGAGATCTTTGATCTCATTGTTCCTAGAACTGAGATTAGGAAAATTCAGCTGTGATCCCTCTGCAATATGTCTAACATAGCCCTGGGACCAAACAACTTGTTAGGATCACTGACGTTTGCTACATAGACCTCAACTATTTAGGTCTGGGGATAGCTTTGCCTCTTAGCCGAACTAGTGAGAGTGTATGGAAGGGTCTTTTCTGGTTTGTCCAGTGTGCAAGTCATCTTCATACATGCATGTAATCGTGACACATTAAGTCATTACTGGGAACTCAACGTGTGTTACTAATGTCAAAATCATGCTGAAGTTCCATCACTGCACGATGCAGATATGTGCTTTTGATGCAATAGATCTAATATCAAAGAACGCACCTATAAACTGTGATAAAATAAAGCATTTTGTCCGAGTGTTTGGATAGCCTCCTATAAAGTATCAGACTGTCGTGGTTTAACCCCAGCCGGCAACTAAGTACCACACGGCCGCTCGCTCACTCCCCCTGGGTGGGATGGGGGAGAGAATTAGAGGAGTAAAAGTGACAGAACTCGTGGGCTGAGATAAAGACAGTTTAATAGGTAAAGCAAAAGCCATGCATGCAAGCAAAGCAAAACAAGGAATTCATTCACTACTTCCCATCAGCAGGCAGGTGTTCAGCCATCTCCAGGAAAGCAGGGCTCTATCACATGTAACGGTTACTTGGGAAGACAAATGCCATCACTCCGAACGTCCCCCCTCCCCCCTTCTTCTTCTTCCCCCAGCTTTATATGCTGAGCATGATGCCATGTGGTATGGAATATCCCTCTGGTCAGTTGGGGTCAGCTGTCGCAGCTGTGTCCCCTCCCAACTCCTTGTGCACCCCCAGCCTACTCGCTGGTGGGGTGGTGTGAGGAGCAGAAAAGGCCTTGACTCTGTGTAAGCACTGCTCAGCAGTAACGAAAACATCCCTGTGTTATCAACACTGTTTTCAGCACAAATCCAAAACAGAGCCCCATGCTAGCTACTATGAAGAAAATTAACTCTATCCCAGCCAAAACCAGCACGCATACTTAGTGAAAATGAGTGTCAAGCATGCTTCACAGATAATAAAGACTTCATTGAGTAAGCTATTGCTGATTTTCTTCTGAGATATGTCAACACCATTCCATGTAATTTAATCTGGAATTGCAGTAAAATATGATCATGGTGTACACATCAGCAACTGTGTATCAGGTGTTGTGGTGCACTCTTCCTTTCTGAGTGTTATTTCTTAGTGTCCCTTCAGTCTGAATTTTATTAATAAATAKCACGACTAGTGAAAAATGTTAATCATTTCCCTTTCTCATTGCCTTGCTTGGGAAATGGGTAAGGGTTACACAAAAGGGGAAAAGAGACTTCAAATTATTGTAGCCTTTCCTCATTTTACATCAATGTCTATAAGTAATCAGAAAGCATAAAGTTGTGATCATAGTGAAAGATGTGAAGCTAGAATATTTGAGATCACACAGCTCTTTTGTCTTCTCCTTTAGATGTTACAAAGAAGAGTTTAAGAGATTCCCTAAAGGAGCAGCCTAGCATTATGTCCTTCAGAAAAACATGCTTTTGTTGGTATCACTTATTCCTTGAGTACATTTTACTTACATGAGAAATGGCCTTAACATCAGTAAGACTGATCATGTGGACAAGAATGGCACATATAAGCAAAGGTATAGGATGATATCAGTGATTATCCGAAGCCCAAAAGTCAATTACAGGGCCATCGCATTAGTCCTCGTAAGACCAAAAATAAATCCCAAGGTTTTTTATTTCTTATCCTCCTTAGAAAAAAATAGCAATGTTAACTATTTCTCATCATCTTCTGCATCTCTTTTAAAATATTTTCCTTTTGCATGCATACCCATCAATTTTAACTTTTTCTGGAGACCTATGGCAGCAATGTATTTGTGATCCTGTCTGTGAAAGATAAGTGACTGTAAGCAAGTTCACTGCTTTCAGCTCTTGTGCACAGATTGGAGAACTTGTAGTGTAAATGAGCATCTATCCATTCACACTTCTCTGAATTCCCATCTTTTCAAAAATGCTAAAAAGCACAGCTGGAACACAAATGAGCCATAATCACTCTTACTCCCAATTTTGTGTTTTGTATCAATTTTGGCAATTGACTGGAAGATGTCATACTTTATTAACTAAAGGATTGTCTCTGTTCTTAGATGTATACTGATGCAAGTCTGTAGTACTGATGCGAGTCTGTAGAGCTAGAGAATCAGTCTGCATCCTCTGGCAGAGCTCTAATGCCTGGATATTTATTATGAAGATCAGAACTGATAAAAAAGATGCATAATACTTAGTCTCCAGTAAGTCCTCTGAATATTTTTACTAACATGGGTGCTCTGTACAGAACTTGGTTATGTGTGACATGCACACCAAAAATCCCCAAAATAACTCTTTTCACTTTAACTTAAACCTTTTCTTTCCTTCCCACTCATGGATATATCTTTTTAGAGCCCTTAGTTCTTGTTTGCAGCTGGGAAGTCTCATAGTTTTCATCCATTTCCTTAATCCTCATCTTCCTGACTAAGCAGCCTTAAAGAGGCTAGTTGCTGTGGAAGGGTTAGACATCGCCACAGCATCGTGGCACGCAATACCACCAGGAAAAGGCCTGATTATTCTGAAGGACCTTTTCTCTTTTGGTGTCTGGCATGCACTCTCTTAATGCAGCCCTCAGAGAGGCTCCTAAAACTGTGGTGACCTCCAGCCAAAAGTTAACGGCAATTGTCAACTTTAGTTCGCTTGCATAGCACAACCAGGAATGTATATACCTTGTCTGTACCCCAGGTGATGGAGGCAGCGTGACAGTCTTTCTGCTCTTTTGTGGAAATGGAGCAGAAACAACTTGATGGGGAAACTGCTAACTGATAATTTCCCCAGCATTTTTGTTTCAGTAGAAAAGGAGATAGAGTTACCTCCAGCACTGGGGAGCTCCACAGATAAGGAATATCTTTAGGAGATGAGCTGAGGGTGCTGAGGTGGGTTCAGCTGGCAGACTGTCCTTGAGGCTGCAGTAGCCAGGTCTGGGCAGAAAATCAGGGAACAGCAACCCAGCTGGTGAAGCTACCAGCTGGCACAGGTCTCTTGGTCACGTACGAAAAAACCCTCTGCCTATAGCTTCAGGTCTGGCACAAGGAGATGAGCCTTTTTTAATCCATCCTGTGTGTGGGTTCAACTTCTTAAAAATAGTCGCTGCAGCTGCATGCTGTGAGTCTCTGTTCAGTTGAAGTAGGAGGGATGCTGAGCAGGTTTAGAGCGTAGTGTCTTATTGAAGCAGCGTTTCCCCACTGCCTTTAATCTTCCTGGGGATGCCTTTTGCACAGGCCAAGACAGGGTTCTGCATATGGGGCAATATTCATATGAATGCATAAGCACTGTGTCTAAAGCAAGTGTGAAAATGGTACCAAGAATTAACAGCACATTGAATAGAGCTTTCAATTATTCATTGAGAGTCTACTTATATTCCTCTTTGGCATTATACTTAGAAGTGTAACCATGCGTTTTCTACAGATTTTATGGATTAGAAAATCATAGGATTAGCCAGTCCATAAATTAATCCTGATGTATGTTAAGTAACTCATCTAAAAAACGGATGCTTCCTATATGGGAAATTAATAATTAATTTTGTTTTCCTGGTTAAAAAAATCCCTCAGGTGCTTTTCTGTTTTCTGCTGAAGATGAAATTTTTTAGTCCTCTGACAATGTCTTACACCCTCCAATATGTCTTGTTTCTATGGAGACACCAATGAACTGCAGCTTGCATTCTTTTGCGTATAACAATACAAGGTTGCTTCAGAATTTTCCCAGTGCTTCACTCTCTTCTCTTTTAATTAGAAATTAATCAATAGGTTCGGTACTCTTGTCTCATACACTTACATATACATGCACAGACACATATGATCCCTGTGATTGTGAGCCAGCCTATAAATACAATGTATGCTTTCAAAGTTTTATTTTAGAGACCAGCACATTTTATCTTGAGGCTTATAAGACCGTAATTCTGAGCTGTATTGGATGGCAGGGTGAGAAGATGGATATCTTGTATGCAGTAGATGAGATGGGAGGATTTTATGATACTTCATGCTTTTTAATAATAGGAAGGACGTGTGGAGTTCTGGCATGGCCTTAAAGCAGATTGTTGGGATCTCTGAATTTTATTCTTTTAATATTATCTGAGTTATTGTTTGGCCCCATTGTCTGGCCCCCCTCGTAACTTTTATGTGAAATTTCCCCCCTTATCCCTCCCACCGCGAATGGTRAATTATTGCATGATGGTTCTGTGGATCTAATTTTCCAAGCCATATTCTTCCTCCCCTGAGTGCGCAAGGCTTCCTCTTCAGGACAGTGGAAAGTAAACACTTGTGTGGCAGAACACAACGTGTTTGCAAAGAGCATAACGAAGAAACCATGTAAATTACTTTTTTTTTTAAATTAAAAATGTACTATGAAGTAAACAGCATTTTTAATTACCAAGAATCAGTGAGACTGAAATGACGCCAGACTGGAAGTTGTATGCTACTGTTGGTGAGCCCTTTGAAGTCAATAACAAGCCTTTTCTTCCTGCAAGGTAGTCTGAATTATATTTCCCTGGTTAAATTCAACAGGTAAAATAGCACCAGGCTATGCTGGTGCCCTGAGCTTTTTTGTTATTAGCTCATATTATATTGAAATAAATTTCTGGTAACAATTCAAAATAGCATTTGCAGAGGCCTCATAACTGATAAATGTTTATGTAAGCCACCTGGTGATGGCAACAGATTACATCTAATGCTCAGTTTATGTACTCATGTGCCGAGATGTATGCTGAGCAACTTTTTTCTCATTTTTCCTTTGTGCTATGCAGCTGTCTGTCTCCTCCTGCTGTCTCATATGTTGATTGTGGTCTCCTCTAGACAGAGAATATATTTTTGTCTTCCATTTTTTTTCAGCTTCTTACGGACTTCTGAAGTTGAATTGTAGTTCTTAAATGCTACAGCAACTAGTAATCCAGTGAAAAACAAAGAGTTCTGATGATACACTGCTGACTAGTATTTTGAGCCAATATGTTTGTATATATGCTTATACATGCATACATACAGATATATGTATATGTTTGCTTTTTGTTACCCTTTTAGTTGTCAAACTGAAAAGCAAAAAATACAATTMAGCCTTTTTTATATGAGATTTCAGAAAGAATGCTTTGTTTGAACTCTGTGATTTATTGCACTCTCAATTTATTTTAACTATTCGGTATTTTTGTTAACAGATAGAAAGCAAGGTTTAACCTCTAAATGGACCAGAGCATTACTGCTTTCTCAAGGATAATAATTGTAGCTATGCAAGCTAGCACATAATGGTTAAATATATCCTTGCTTTTGACAGAAGCTAGTGGAGTTGGAACAGAGATGAACATAGCTTATTAAATATAGCCCTTATGAAGACTGCTCTATAATTACTGTGATTTTTCTTTGTATCATTATGATCATAGGCTGATGAAAACAATGAATCGTGTGCTCTCAAGAGGCCAAGAACTATTCAGCCATAGAAAGAGATCATACCTAGAGTAAAAGCCCTGTTAGTTTTCTTTGCGTAGTCTATGTAAATAATACACTATAAAGGTTAAATAGGTCCTTTTACCAAAGCTCCTTCTTCCACTGATAAGAGTTAAAAACTTAGAGGAGAATGCTCCAAGGAGGACCAAGAACACTTCATTCCATGAAATCTCATACATATCCATGAGCAAATCTTTTGATACTCTTTTTAACTGAGACTAGTTTTTAATGTATAAGAAGGGATCTGCTGGATTTTTTGCATGTCTGGAAGTGTTTTCTGAGATGAAAACCTCAGAATGAAATGACCTATATACCCAAAATGTTCTGAGTACAAAAATGCCCAGTTATCCTTTGCTATCAGCTCTGACACTCCACAGATCCAAAATAGATCTGGGGACCTGAATTCAAATATTTTTCCATCTTTTCTAACCCATGAGAGTTTTCCATGCTTTTTGGCACTAAAAAAAGAACAAATAGCAAGGGTGTGTTCTTGTGGTCTAGATTATTTCTTTTCTCCCAAGGTCTGTGTTGATATGACTGGGAAGGCAGCAGACCCCAACATAGCTGCTCTATGTCAGGAGTAGTGAGCTTTTCAGCAAAGACCTTGGCCAGTGCTAAAGTCCATTGTTTTCAGGAGTGCCCTTGCTTGTGAAGCTTTCCCCTTTGTGTATTTACTGATAATTAATGTTTCAGAGGATAGAATTTTGGCACTTAAAATTTTAGCTGCTAGTGTCTACTTAGTAATGAAGAATAATAATTTCATTTTCTTATTTTTAGATTTCATGAGGCAATTTAGGTGCATCAAAACTGAGCAGTATTAATTTCAGACTTTCAGTATGAAGAAAATGTGCTTGAGAACAATCAGTAATTTCAAAGACAAAGCCAGGGTTTAAGATTTGTTGATATTCACTGTTGTGCTTGTAGAGCTGGAAGGAAGATAGGGACGGGCATGTCTGAGATCAGGGCTGGGTACACTGCCTTTTCAAGCAACCACTCAACAACTCCTTCCGTGAACCAAGCCAGCTTTGTATGAAAGACATTAGTTTCGTTGCCTTGGCTACATGTACTGGAAGACTTATCTGAAGCCTCACGTTCCTGATGGTTGTTATATACCTTCTCATTTCTAGCCTAATTTATTCTCAGTTAGTCTGTTCACAGGTCACCAGTAACTATGAGGTAAAATAGGTCTTTTCCTTCTCTGTGTTAATCTGTTTTTGATGTTTAACAGAGAGACACCTCTCGTGCTTCCCTTAGTTATGCTGGAAATGTATTTGGAACTGTTTGTGTCTGTTGTACATTCATATATATTCACACTATGTGTGTCTATTTAAATAAATAATACTATCTTCTATTTAATATTATTTGTTTGTTATCATGTACCCTTCTGCACAGCTTTTAAGCAACTTGATTGTTTTATCAATTGCATGGAGATAATTCAAATATCTCAAATCTGTAAGGGTAAACTATGGTATGAAATAGTGATTATGAAGAGGTAAATAGAAAGGAGAGCTGAAGTAAATAGTTTAAAACCCATTCTGAAGCAAATCCAAACTTTCCTGTAGGTTTGGTTTGAACAAGAACACATACATAAGCAGTCAGCTTTTCTATGCCAAGGTTTCCCAAACAGCTTTCTGGTAATGCCACAATTAAACATCAGTCAATTCTACAAATAATAACTTATTGAGACCAATTAAAAGGAATGATTTTGACAAATGGGCTTTTAGGCCTTGCTGCAGAAAACCTGGTTGATGACACATTCCAGTTGTCCAATGTACTACTATAATGATTTGGTCTCTGTTTCAGCTTTATTTAACAGTTTCATTAATAGTATTAAAGAAAGCAAGTGAACAGCATGTTAACGAAGTCAGCAGATGATGTAAACAGCAGGAAACAGAAAATAGAAGATAGTTAGAGATTAGAAACATGAGCAAGAGGAGTTATCAATGTATCATATTCAGATTGAGAAAAAAGAGAAGCTAATGCATATGGGATAAATTACTTCAGAACTGATTTTATATGGCTAATACATATTAAGTATACAAAAATATACACACTAAAATACACTAAAACTTTTTTTTTTTTTCTGGTTGAGAAAGTCCAGTTTGTGATCAGTGTGATACCTAAAAGGGCATACTGTCTTTGGAAGAATGTGTAGATAGATTGTGTAAAAAAGCAGACAAGTAATTACTGAGTTTTACACAAATAGGTGGATTGCAGGAGCAATTTGCTGTTGTTCAAGCAACAGCAAATAAAAATCAGTGGTTAAGTAGACTGATTTAAGAGGAAAGACTGAAATGTAATGACCAAGCAAACAAGGAATTGAGAGGAAGACTACTATAGTCCGCATGCATGAAATATCTGTAAGCATTTAGAGAAAATATGACTTATAGCATTACCACAAATTTGATATCATATCAGGAAAATGTTCTTTATTAGGTGAAAGCAACCTCTTACCATATTACATCAAGAATTAAAACTAAATACATAGAGGCTGTAAAGCACATCCTAGTATCAATTAATCGTAACCTAAAATAGGCTGTAGGCTGCCGCTCACTAGCATATGGAAATACCGAGTCTCTTCAACAGCCCTCAGTGTGAACGCGTGTTGCAGGGTCCCTAAATTGTTAGATCTAAACTATTGTTTTGGTTTTTTTTTTTTTTTGCTTCCCCAACAATATTCAAATTATAGGAGAGGAGACTTCCCAAGTGCTCCATTCAGCAAGCCCAATCCCACACAAGCTGTAAAATATTTCCCCTTCCCCGGTGTGGTGACATGCACGCTGCAGGCAGACTGACAACTACCTCCTCCAGTTAGAACATATAATCATCGCTACCCTTCTGAGCTCATTGAAAATGTGACTAACTCGAGCCTCAGCTCATACAATGTCAAATCTCACTTGGTGAGTCTTGTTCCTGTTCCAGCTGGAGATGGGCCCACGCTGGAATTTGGGAATCTAGTTTTCACGTTCCAAAACTGAACAAAGAGACTCGGACTCATTTCTAGCCTTAGTATCCTAAACTGCAGTCATGTCTGTAAGTAAAATTGCTGAAACACTAGTTGTCTGGGAAAAATAAATGAGTGATGATTTTTAAGAGAGATGCTGTGGCTACTCAGTGCAGTAGCTTCCAGCTTTTTGGTGCTGTTCCCAGAAATGCTTCAACCATGGTGAGGAGCTCAATTCTCTAATTAAAAAAAAAAATTGTATCAAATATTTTTCAGCTTTACACTCTCAAATTAAAGCTTAAAAACCTCCAAGGAAGGAAAGGAGGCCAGATTGGAGGGGGAGGAGGTGAGAGGAAGGAAGCGGGTGGAGAAAACCACTATATTCCCAAGATGCAAGGAAAGTTGAAAAGTAGAAGAAAAAATATATTAAATCAGTGTAAACTAAGAGGTAAGTTTAAGGCATTTTTTTACATTGAATGTATGTTTTGTTGGGGTATTTTTAGCAGTAAAATTCTGTATCCTTTAAAAATATTTAAAATACATTAAAGTGAGGTAATTGCTTTTTTTTTCAATTTCTTCTGCTATAAACTTGATCTATATTTTTATTAAGACCTATCAAAGAATGTGTTGTGCTGGGATTTTGCTACTTTTCTGCTGTTGCTGGTTAAAACTGTCTATTACCTCACCAATGACCTACATGAAGTGAAGCAACATCCCATGGCAGCAGGCAGGGTGTTTTGCTGTAGAGCTCAGCTGCGAAAGTTAATTGTTTATGGGGATTTAATGGGCATCGTGCTCCTACTTACCTACCTCACTGTAATTCAGTAGCGTATTGGTGTAGCTTAGGAAAAGAGCCTCTGAAGTAATAGATTTTGGTATAGTTAGGAAGATAGTTGACCTGTGTTCTTAACTTGAGGTCAGAGCAGTGTCTTACATTGTTTATTAGTGTTGTTGCTGTTACTGCTACTTGGTGTGCTGCCTATACAGGGGTTGTATAAGTTAAGTTTTGATCAGATACCACATGCGAGCAGCTGAATAGTAAAGTCTGGTGCACTTAAAAGCTCATTTATTGCTGGGATGTTTGTTGCTATACTGCCAGGAGCCTGCCAGAGATGCAACGGAATAAAAATATTGCTGATTAATATGACTGTGCTTTTGTTGTAACACCATGTGATACTAAAGACTTTGTCACAGATGAGTTTAGAAAGGAAGGGAACAGAAATCTGGAAAAAGTAGAGGCAGGTGTAAGGAGGTTCTGCATAGCTTTATCAGCTGGTCAGAGTGGGGAGGCAGAGATGTTCCTGCAGCCCTCAGTACTTACTACATATATAGACCAGGTTATTTGCAGCATTTTTATCTTTGAAGGTTGGGAACAGGGTAGGGCAAGTGTGTGACAGCTGCCATAATGGGAGAGACCAGAGCTCTCAGTAGTTGATGGTGAAGAACAACAATAGAGGCAAGGGGGTTTGTAGGGAGTGTTGCCACCTTCCTCTCTGATCCTTATCCAGCTTCTGCTCTGCCTGGTCCTCTCAGGCTGGAGGTCATACTGTCTTTAAAAGCTTCTGATGTCTCAATTGTTCATTAATTTATCCAGTCTTGGTTTTTAACCTGTTTACATTATTGATTTCAAAAACATGTTATGGAAATGGGTTCTATAAATTAATCACATTGTCTTTGTTTTAAGCCTCCTGTGTGAGGATTTTACAGATTGCCTCAAGTGTTTTTACTGTGAAAAGTGAATAGTATATCTCACAGAGATGCTTATCACTGCCACCTTAAGCTGTCTAATTATAGGCTGAAAACTTATGGTCTGCTTAGATTCCCCTCTATTCCATATGTCTGGTCATCCTTGTCCCTCTCTGTAAATTTTCTAGCTATGCTATATTTCTTCAGTGATTCAGATGAAAATGTTAGCGGTTGCTGCCTTCTGAAGACACATACATCTAATGACTATCTCCCCTTGCTTGCTTTCACCATTTAGCCTTCCTTAACTTCTCTAAATATTTTTTTCAGAGTTGAACTGAATGCTTAAATCTTTCTACAGATAGCAGTAACATAAATATATGCATGGCAGCTGTGCACTTCAAGATGAATATATTATGGATGAAGAGCTTGAATTCCACAGTATTTGTACTATTTTTATTCAGGCATATCCTGAAAATTTAGTATCAAATGGCCTAATTCTGCTCTAACTGACACTAAAGCCAGTGAATTAAACCAGAAACTCCTACCAGACTCTGTAGGATCAGGACTGGTCCTGCCTGCTAGAGAACAGAGCTCGACATCACTTTTAGAAATGTTCTGAATTGTGCATGAAGCTAGATATTAAGAAGCGCAATCTTTTACCTTTTGTAGGAGAGGAAACTTGGGATAGAGGTAACTGCAATTGTTCAGCAGATGTGATTGTAGGATTGAGGAGAACTAGAAGATGGCGATGGCTGAGCAACAAGAGCTGTGAGGAGTAGGCAGGGAGAGCTGGCTGGCAGCCGAAGAGCGAGGGGAGTGAGAACAGAGCTGTGCAGGCAGGCAGGAAGGCGGCAGCTGCAGTTGCAGACCCCCGAGGGCAGCAGGGGTGCCACTACATTAGTCAGATACTCTGATGTCAGAATTTCTTCAGATATCCAAAAGGCCTTGGACACCTATGAAGGTGAATGGGAATTTGGCATCCCAAGGCACCTGTGCAATTTTCAGCCTTGAGGTGGCTCAACAGAAATAAAGGGCAAGTGTGGTGGTTTGACTCTGGCTGGATGCCAGATGCCCACCAAGCTGCTCTATCACTCCCGCTCCTCAGCTGGACAGGGGAGAAAAAAATATAACGAAAGGCTCATGGGTCAGGATAAGGACAGGGAGAGATCACTCACCAATTACCATCACATGCAAAACAGACTCAACTTGGGAAGAAAAATTAATTTAATTTATTACTGATCAAATCAGAGTAGGATAATGACAAATAAAAACTAAATCTTAAAAACACCTTCCCCCCACCCCTTCCTTCTTCCTGGGCTTAAACTTTACTCCCGATTTTCATAGAATCATAGAATAGTTTGGATTGGAAGGGACCTTTAAAGGTCCAACCCCCCCCTGCCATGGGCAGGGACATCCTCAACTAGATCAGGCTGTTCAGAGCCCTGTCCAACCTGACCTTGAATGTTTCCAGGGATGGGGCATCTACCACCTCTCTGGGCAACCTGTGCCAGTGTTTCACCACCCTCAGTGTAAAAAATTTCCTCCTTAYAKCTAGTCTAAATCTACCCTYTTTTAGTTTAAAACCATTCCCCCTTGTCCTGTCACAACAGGCACTGCTAAAAAGTCAGTCCCCATCTTTCTTATAAGCCCCCTTTTCAGTACTGAAAGGCTGCAATAAGGTCTCCCTGAAGCCTTCTCTTCTCCAGGCTGAACAACCCCAACTCTCTCAGCTTTTCTTCATGGGAGAGGTGTTCCATCCCCCTGATCATTTTTGTGGCCCTCCTCTGGACCCGCTCCAACAGGTCCATGTCTTTCCTGTGCTGAGGGCTCCAGAGCTGGACACAGTACTGCAGGTGGGGTCTCACCAGAGTAGAGGGGCAGAATCCCCTGCCTCGACCTGCTGGCCACGCTTCTTTTGATGCAGCCCAGGATACGGTTGGCCTTCTGGGCTGCAAGCGCACATTGCTGGCTCATGTCCAGCTTTTCATCCACCAGTACCCCCAAGTCCTTCTTGGCAGGGCTGCTCTCAATCCCTTCATCGCCCAGCCTGTATTGATACCGGGGGTTGCCCCGACCCAGGTGCAGGACCTTGCACTTGGCCTTGTTGAACCTCATGAGGTTCATACGGGCCCACTTCTCGAGCTTGTCCAGGTCCCTCTGGATGGCWYCCCKTCCYTMGGCRTGTCGACCGCACCACTCAGCTTGGTGTCATCTGCAAACTTGCTGAGGGTGCACTCGATCCTGCTGTCGATGTCATTGATGAAGATATTAAACAGTACTGGTCCCAGTACAGGCCCCTGCAGGACAGCACTCGTCACTGATCTCCATCTGGACATTGAGCCATTGACGACTACCCTCTGGATGCGACCATCCAACCAATTCCTCACCCACCGGACAGTCCATCTGTCAAATCCATATCTCTCCAGTTTAGAGAGAGTTTTTAGTTTCTCTACCTCCTCCCCTCAAGTGGCGCAGGGTGACGGGGAATGGGGGTTGTGGTCAGTTCATCACATGTTATCTCTGCTGTTCCTTCCTCCTCAGGGGGAGGACTCCTCACACTCTTCCCCTGCTCCAGCATGGGGTCCCTCCCACAGGAGACGGTTCTTCCATGAACTTCTCCAACATGAGTCCTTCCCATGGGCTGCAGTTCTTCATGAACTGCTCCAGCGTGGGTCCCTTTGACGGGGTGCAGTCCTTCAGGAACAGACTGCTCCAGCATGGGTCCCCTAAGGGGTCACAAGTCCCACCAGCAAACCTGCACCAGCATGGGCTCCTCTCTCCACAAGTCCACAGGTCCTGCCAGGAGCCTGCTCCAGCACTGGCTTCCCACAGGATCACAGCCTCCTTTGGGCACATCCACCTGCTCCAGCATGGGGTCCTGCACGGGCTGCAGGTGGATATCTGCTCCACCGTTAACCTCCATGGGCTGCAGGGAGACAGCCTGCCTCACCATGGTCTTCACCACAGGCTGCAGAGGAATCTCAGTTCCGGCACCTGGAGCACCTCATCCCCCTCCTTCTTTACTGACTTTGGTGTCTGCAGAGTTGTTTCTCTCACATGTTCTCACTCCTCTCTTCGGCTGCAGTTGCTGTTGCGCAGCAACTTCTTCCCCTTCTTAAATATGTTATCACAGAGGCGATACCACCATCGCTAATGGGCTTGGCCTTGGCCAGCGGCAGGTCCGTCTTGGAGCCGGCTGGCATTGGCTCTGTCGGACATGGGGGAAGCTTCTAACAGCTTCTCACAGAAGCCATTCCTGTAGCCCCCGCCTCTACCAAAACCTTGCCACACAAACCCAATACAGCAAGGTAGAAATTATGCTTAAGGACAGACTAGACAGCTGATCACTCTAGCAGTCTTTATTTTGTTCTCTATAGATTAATGGAAAGCATTTTCTTCAGACATTTGGAAACCGTGACCTATATTTTAAACAGAGTCTTAAATAAATAATTAATATGGCAATTTAATCACAACTCCATCACCAGACAAAATTATCCAGCCAAGGAATTAATCATAATGATATTCTTCCCAGTACCTGGCATGTGTTCTTGTTCTCTCCCTTCTGTGGACGTTTTGAACAGTAAGGGATTCCTTTTAAGTTGATACAGTTTAGTATGGGACTAGAAGAAAAAAATAAATGTTTAAAAGAGGTTCTATATAGAAATATAGAAAATTACCTGTTTTGGGCATTTTCTTAAAGTCAGATGCCTTTACTCATTGCTAATGCAACAGGATAGAAGTAGGAGCACAATCCAGGTTGCTGAAAACTCCATATGTAAAAATGAACCATTTACTTGGAAACTAGCAGCAGCCCATACAAGTTGATGTGTTGGTATTATATATCATTTACCAGGTGTGTTGCATCAGCTTCACTTCACAACGGATGTAAGATGTAGAGTGCCATGAAGAAATTCAGGCTGGCATTAATAAAGCTATGCATGGCAGCACTTCAGGAAGAAAAGCTGCCTCTTACACTGCTTATTTGAGGATTTATCCAAACGTGCAAACAGAGTGAATGTAGCCAACTAATATCAAACTGGAGGAACAAACAACAAATGCACTCTTCTATCACACGTCACTATGAACCTTGCTCTATCCTCTGACTGCCCTCTATAGACAGGCAATACCTCTCTGACTTACATAGGGCAAGTCTTAGTAATGCTTCAACACTTCCTTCACTACAGTGTTCACCCAGCTGCAGCTGGATCAGATTGAATGGAAACAAAATGTTGTCAGCAATTTAAGGGCTCTTTGACATGAATTTTGCCAACAGTTCTGCTGGTAACTGGGAATACTAAAGGCTTTCTCACTGCATAATATCTCTATGCCAAATTCTGTCCCTTTCCCTTCTCCCAGGTCATGCCAGCAGTGCACCTTCTCCCTCTTACTATGTGTGACCTGTCCCTTGCGTTAAGCATCCCTAGATGCCTACTTTTTTCACTTTCCACACAGTCTGTATTCCTCCATGGTCACTAGGGTTAGAAAATAGATAGATAAATGTGCACGATGGTGGAGAAAAGGACTGAAGGCAGATCCTTTTCCTTTTAGAAAGTGATCCAGACTGGCTCCAGTATTTGCTCCCCACTTCTGCCATGCAGAAGGCGTAGTAGATAACACTTCACCCAGGTAGAAAGGTTTAAATGCTGAGTAGACTGGAGAAAGCAAGGCATCATTTCATGCTATCTTCTTCCTTCTGAGGTGCTCCAGCCAAAAAAAAAGAGGAAAGATCCTCTATCCTCCACAGTCATTTATATCCCTGTGGGGAATGCCTCCCTCTCCTGAGGCAGCCCTTCCCCTTTCCCCAGTAGTGCCTTTCTGGTCAAGGACACTGTGTGAGCGTGGCTGTGTAGTGACAGCAGCTGTTAGAAACACACAAAGTTCCCAATGCGAACTCGAAGTTCCCAATGTGAACTTTATCCCCTTGCTTTTCATCACTGCTGTGAACACAGACAGAAATAAAACCAGGTCCCTTTAATATGTTCATTTTAATTTCTGAAGAAATGATTTAAATATTACTGTATAACAAAGTGTATTAGAAGTGTCCAATCTTCATTAGATTTTTTTTCCTGTCCTTGCACATTCAGAGGCGTTGTTCAATGCAAATCTCACACATGGTTCTCTGTTCTGGCAGTGCTCGGGCACAACATGTTCCACTGTTGGGTCTGCTTTGCTTCCTGGCTATAGGACTTTTTCTTTTTCCTTGAAGGAGTGTAAAGTTAGAGTAGAAGGGGAAGCAAAAAGTACTGAAAACTGTTTACTACCTCTTAGAAGACTACTAATAATTTTTATTTTTACAGAATAAATGTTTCTGAAGTCAAGGAAGAAGCTTTAGCACAAAATTTGAGACAAGCTTTGCCAAATTTCTCAGCAGATGAAGTAACAAGTGTTTTAAATAGCAGCTTTCATGTATCCAAGAGGGGTTAAACATTTAGATGCACACTGACTTCCAGATTTTGGGGAAACATACTATTATTTTATGTGTTTCGGACACTCTAACTTACCTATCAATATTAAATGACTAATGACAAACATCTATCCTGACTTTTATGGCCATTCAAGATGTAAGGAAAGAGAATCTTCCTCATACCCAGTGCTCTCCTGAGCTCTTGTGAGCTATACATGGGCAGGAAAGTGATTGGCACTGTAAGCTGAACTAATGGGCCAGGAAGGGATGGATCTGAAAGAAGTTCTGCTGCTTAATTCTCTTACAACATCTGTGCTCGCGTATGGATAGAAGAAGGAATCTGCTCTTTGTTTGAATCAGTGAAGCAGTATTGGTTGCCTGGAATAAGGAAGAAGTTGACTTTTGGGATAGTTTCCTTCCCCTTCAGTGTAGCTAAGCATGCTCAGGTAGGCCAGAAGAAACTGCAAACTGCTTCTGCAAAGGTAAACTGTGTAGTGAAGCAGGAGAAAAATATTTTGATGGAAAACCAGCTTATGCACTATTATTTTAGGCTTCTATAAATGGAATAATAAAGCAGTACTGAAATACGTTTCTGACCATGCAGTGACCTCTAAACTCTATGTACAAAACTGGGTTATTTCAAACACTGACCAATTACCTCACTCCAGAGTGGCATTCAGTAAGAGAAAGATTAGCCAAGAAAAGAAGGTGGAGTGAATCTTCAGTTAATAACCATCTTTAAAAGAAAATAGGTAGTGGATATAGGCTTGCTATATTATTACCATCTTTATTTAAAGAAATTGCCTAAATTGGAAAAGTTTTTTCCATGCCAACATTTGCCCCAGAAAGCTGCTGATATGCAATGATAGCACCAACTTTGGCATAGAGTAAGTCTAAGATTATCAGGCAATAAATACTATACTGACCTCCAGTGTCAAAGGCGTCTTTGAGCTCCTAGCTGTTCAGTTCTCTTCTGGGAAGATTTGAGCTTTTATGCTGGGAGTGCATGTTCAGCAGATGCTTTAAAGTGGAATTATTTCATAGAATCACAGAAATAGTTGAGTTTGGAAGGCACCCCTGGAGATTTTCCAGTCAAAGCCCTCTTGCTTGAAGCAGGGTCCTGAGTGGGTTGCTCACGGCACTGTCCGTGTCAGTCGGGTTTTGTGTATCTCTAAGGATGGGGACTCCAAAACCTCTGCAGGCAACATACTCCAGTGTTTGACCAGCCTCACAGTGAAAAAGTTTTTTTCTAATTTTTAAGTGGAATTTCCTGTATTTCAATTTGTGCCCATTGCCTCTTGTCCTGTCACTTGATACCACTGAGAAGAGTATAACAGAAGGACAGTTATTAATTTGTAAACTGTAGAAAACTGTATTACTTATGAAACAAACAGAGGAACATATAAGAAATAAAATTATCATTATTGTCGTTACTCTATTCTTTTCTTTAAATCTGGATCAATAGTCTCTAAAAAAAAAGAGCAGACTGGAATTGGTAGAAAGCAGATATAAGGAAAAATCTGAACTTGATGATTTGCTTACCTCTCTGTGCCTTTGCAAAGAGGGGTCAAATAAATCCTTCACTTTCAAAGTGCTCTCTGAACAAGTTCAATGCGTCCAGGTTGCTCAATTGAATTCAATGCCATTTTAAACCAACTAACTTACAAGACTGAAAATCAGGTACTGTGTAATTTTTGACTGCAGCAGTATTTCTCCTTTGTTTCAGAATAATTGAGGAGCTGGATTGTCCCAGTAGCTTTGTTAGAGTAGTAGCAATTGCCTGTATCGCCATGCTTTGGTCAGTAATACATCTTGCTGCAAGAGGATTAAGTGCTCATTCTCTCTTGGAAGTAAGTATGGAAGATGAAGATCTAGGGCAAAAGCCTTCAGGTATGGCTCATGACCCAGGAAGTGATCCCCATCATGATCCAGGCTGATATTTAGAGCAAAACGTGAAGGCAACCACAGTGCATTATTTACACAATATTAATGCCTATAAATGAGTGAAGATTTTGACTTCACTTTGCCCATTCATAATACATGTTTTACTGGGGAAATTATTCAGAATCACATTTATTATTCTCAACAATAACCTCTTTCTCCACCATCTATTATGAAAAACAGCCAACAGTTTTTGTTACTGTAATTCACAAGCTTAGGTCATTCTACAGGGCTATATATAGTGCAAAGGATAAATATCCAGCATGATTTCTTTCATTGCTGTGAGCATTTTAGCAGCTGCCAGTGTTCTGATCAGAGTAGTGCTGAATAATACTTCACATATGTGGATGGCTTGCAGCCATTATACCGTAATCCATAATCCAGTGATCTGTGAGTATAAAAGTGCGTATATGAGTGGGTTTGATTGCTGTCTATAAGAAACTCCTTTATTTAAAACAGATTAATAATTTCTTATTATTTGAAGAAGAATTTAAGATAATCCCATGCTCACACAATGGGGTGAAGATAGAGAATAGCCAATATTTATTCCAAGTAACTTTCAGAGCTTTGCTTAAGGTGGCAGAGGTAATAGCTAGTTTCTGTTGTCTCCCTTTACTGTCTGTGAGAGAGGTTTACCTCTGCTTCTCCCCAGTAGCTGTAGAGGGAGGGAATATTTCCAGCTTCCATCTCATGGAAATGCTCTGAAAGAACTGAAATTCTGTAMGAAACCAATATTCTTGATAACTGCATTAACAGAAATACTCATGTCACTCTACAAAACTTTCTGAATGGAGAGGTGAGGTTGAGTTGTGCAATTTTAACTACAAAAAAATCTGTTCATATGGTTGTAATTCCACTGAATGTTAACACTGTCCTGATCTCAGGTGTAAGGAAAGTTAGTGTTCTGCCCTGTTTGACAGCAATTTAGAGTGGCAAAGATATGTAAGTCTATTACGACGACACCAAGCTGGCCGGCAGTGTTGATCTGCTCAAGGATAGGAAGGCTCTGCAGAGGGACCTGGACAGGCTGGATCGATGGGCTGAGGCCAACTGCATGAGGTTCAACAAGGCCAAGTGCCGGGTCCTGCACTTYGGCCACAACAACCCCATGCAACGCTACAGGCTGGGGGAAGAGTGGCTGGAAAGCTGCCTG
>JAYKAV010000053.1:623-32836 GCA_035582835.1 Phoebastria nigripes | reverse complement strand
TTAATATCTTTCATTTTTTTCCTAAACTGCAAAGCCAATTTTCTCTCAGGTGAACAATTCCCACTGGTTCCTTTATAGGTGGACTTTTGCTAGATAAAAATGTCTGTGGAAACAAAAGAAGGGCTCATTCTAGCCGTAAAAGAATAGGAATTATCTGTGAGAGTGGGAAGCTTGAACATGTTTTTTTTTTTTTCCAATGCATTTTAGCATATTTTGCTAAAAAGTAGATGCTTCAAATGTGAGAGCCCAAAACCAGTCATGTAACAGAAACTTGAAAGAACAGTAAAAGCTGTCAAAGCTAGCAAAACTGTATGAAGTATACTTTTAAGCATAAGATGACAAGTTCATTCTTTTCATGCTGTCCTGGTTTCGGCTGGGATAGAGTTAATTTTGTTCCTATTAACTGGTATAGTGCTGTGTTTTGGATTTAGTAGGAGAATAATGTTGATAACACACTGATGTTTTAGTTGTTGCTAAGTAATGTTTACACTAATCAAGGACTTTTCAGCTTCCCATGCTCTGCCAGGTGCACAAGAAGCTGTGAGGGAGCATAGTTAGGACAGCTAACCCAACTGGCCAATGAGGTATTCTATACAATATGACGTCATGCTCAGTACATAAACTGGGGGTTGGTCAGGGATGGGTGATTGGTGCTTGGGAATGGGCTGGGCATCAGTCAGCGGGTGGTGAGCAATTGCATTGTGCATCACTCATTTTGTATATTGTATCGTTGTTGTTGTTTTTGTTGTTGTTGTTATTATTTTCCCTTCCTTTTCTGTTCTATTAAACTGTCTTTATTTCAATCCACAAATTTTACTTTTTTTTTCCCGATTCTCTCCCCCATCCCACTGTGAGGCAGGGAGTGAGCGAGCAGCTGTGGGTGTTTGGCTGTGTGCCGGGTTAAACCACAACACATGCTCTCTCAACAGTTTAGGCATGTCCTTGCTGGTCTGCTCTTTAGAATTTTTACTCTATATTTGTGCAAAAATGGCAGTAGAAGACCACTGGAACATAATGGTTAGTAAACAACTTTTAATCCTGACATTCATCATCTTTCCTTCCAATCTTACCAGTATTTGACTAGAACAATTGGCATAGCCAGGGTATAGCTTTAAAATAACGTCACTGTAAAATATTCTTTAAAATAACTCTTAATAAAGAAGATGTCTATGGTAGACATAAACCAAGCATATCCAAGAGAGATTGCAAGCATGTAGTAGACGGCTGATTAATAGGATCGGTAGATAAAATAAGCACTTAGATTCAATGCTTCCAGATTTCTTGTAAAAATATAGGCATATGGAAAGTAGGGAAAAGGAATTCAGAATAAGGTTTTAAATAAAATCAAACCAAAGATGTATTACTGCATATGCTGTATAAGCATAGATGCTACTGGGAAAACAATTCCTTCAGCATCATGGGTTCAGTCAGTCAATGGATATTCTAGACAGTAAATCAGTGGAGTCTGTCATTATTGAGAGCTCATTAAGAAACAGTTTCAGAGGTTAGATGTAAAAACTTGTCATATGAGTTTAAGTGAAGAATAACTATTAACTTTTCAGTATTCATCAAAAGCACAAAGGCTATGTTTAGGTTTTCTAAGGTTTATCAATAAATGGCATTTTTATTAGTTATCATTCCTAAACAGCAGTGTAACAATTCAAGCAATAATTACAAAATGTTGATGACACTTCCCGAATACTGAACTGACCCTGCGGGATTGCATATATTTGCTCTGAAAGAATGATAGACTCATCAGTCTCGAAGGAAAGTGTATGCTGAGAATATGAAGATATGAGCTGACCAGTGGTGGAGCTTCAGGGATTAGGGGGACTTGATTTCAAAGGAGAAAGACCAGCTGTGAATCTCATCATTCACATCTCAGAGAATACTTAAACCATCTAATCGCTCTCACTGCACTGCAGGAATTGTCACCCTGGTATGTTTTCATAATACTTTATACAGTTTATGCAAAGGCATTTAAAGACTTCTATAATTTTGTATAGAGATTATTTAAAGTCCTATAAATTTCACTGCTAGGTATGGCTTCCTAATAATCTTAAATTAATCTTAGCTCAGCTTCTCCAAAAAGGGGCAAACAAACAAACAAAAAATGAGCAAATAAGAAATATCAGGAGACAAGTGACCTCTTACCTCCAATTAAAAAAAATGGAGGCACAACTTCATTGTTACACCTCCATATACATTATTTTTCTTAGAAGCATAAAGTTGGAAAGATTGATTCACTTTTATTCACAATAATGGTCCAGAAAAGGATGCCTTTCTTGACTAAAATTTTGGGAAATATGTACCTGTATCTTTCAGTGTAGCAGAATGTCATTGTACTCACTTCCATGGGTTGGTGCTCTTGTGTTCTCACGCGTCCAGTGTGGTGTCTGAGCTACTAATAGTCTTACATTTGTCTTATGGTTTACAGTTACCAAGACAAAAATTTTTGTTTACTAATGGTAATATGCACTTTCCAGTTCTCTAAAATTTGTTATATTCTGTGTCAGGTTTCCTTACAATAACCAATTATCTTTCATGTGTAGCCTTATCAAATGCTTCTTGAAAAATGCATACTGTCCACGTCACTCTCTTATCTATCACAGCAGCATTCTCTTCAAAGAGTTCTATCAACTTAGTTATGCAAGACATTCCTATTATGTATTCATATTGGCTGACTCTAATGGAATTAAGCTTTGTTTAGTGCTCCCTTGCCAGCTGCAACAAAATTGTTTTCAATATGTATTAGAAAATGTTAAGCTAGCTGGTGATTATATATTTTACCCTATCATCTCATGACTTATTTGAATAGTGGGCTGTGGTCTCAACTTTTTAGTTCTTCAGGAGCTGGTTCTGCCATCACAGAATATTGACTGTGAAAGCTCAGTAAATGCTTTGCTAATTGGAAAGCATTAGTAAGCAAATCACACTCAGGTACTTAAAAAACAGCAAATTTCAGAGAGTGCAAGAGAGCAGTCTAAAATTCAGAAGAAAATTGCCAGTGTTAATAATCAGAAAACTACAAAAATGCTAAAGAAAATTAACTTTATGATGCTGTAAATATCACACCTTCAAAACAAGGTCCAGAGGCTTGGAGAACTTAAAAAAAAATATTGTCTTTTTTTTATTTTCAAGCGGGAGGGTTATGTTTGATATATTCATCATTTCTGTGCCACAGGCATAATTGCATTTTAATACTTGAATTGCATTTATTAATAGATTATACTTATTATATAAGTACTTGTTTTGGAATTAAATGTAATATATAGATATAAAGTTAGATATATTAACTGTTTATTAATGGTGTATCCTCAAGGCTGTTACGAGATTAACAAATATATAATAGTAAATTATAGAGTACAAGAAAAAATAATACAAACTGGGAAGTGAAAAGAGGCTTAAAGACACAGTAAAGACAGGAATAGTCTTTCATATCTATGTGAAAGCAGTTTACAACCAATACAGGCATTATATGGCAGAGTGAAAAGGAGTAAATGGTAGAGATACCCTGTACAGCTTGGAAATGGAACCATACTTCTGSATTTATGTTCATGTTGGAGGGAAGAAAATGGTCAGAAAAAAATACATATTTTGTTAGGAAATAAAATAGAATATTATGCTAAAGATCTTCCCCCAAACAGTCTGAACAATCTGAAAAAAAGCATGTTTGTAGAGATGGGAATTTTTTTTTTTTTAAATATTGGAGAAATGTTTTGGTTCCCAATGGCAACTGGATCTATCATGAAATGTGTGAATTTAATCTCAAAGAAAAGTAAGCAAGACTTTAGAAGGCTATAAATCACCCACACTTTGAAGCACTGGGAAATAATCCATTGATTATGTTGTGGAAGTACAGTTAGATACTAGAAACTTAATTAATATTTTGGTGAAAAGTGGATATTGTTGTCTTGCAGAACTTTCTCAGTAGACAAATAACCAGTTTGTCTCCTAAACTGAGAAAAAAATCATTATCAGTAAGTTGAGTGCTGTAACTTTAGCAAATTATAGATCTTTCTTCCTTCCCACTTAAATCAATGGGAATTCTGATCTGCTGAAGTACAGTTAGTGTTGTGCACAGAAACAAGTTATACTTAGATTACGTAGGAAGCGCAATTAAGACAAACCTAAATTAGCCACATATCCCATTTACTTGTTACTTTAGAATTGTACACTTATTCTGGCATTATTTAAAACATAGACATAGTATTTCCAACTGAAGGGCTCACTAAAATAATGCAACGTGACTCTTTGTTAGCTTTTTTCTTGGTGAAAGAGGGTATGCGTCGGTCTCTTTTCCCAGGTAACAAGTGATAGGACGAAACAGCCTCAAGTTGCGCCAGGGGAGGTTTAGATTGGATGTTAGGAAAAATTTCCTTACCGAAAGAGTTATCAAGCATTGGAACAGGCTGCCCAGGGAAGTGGTTGAGTCACCATCCCTGGAAGTATTTAAAAGACGTGTAGATGAGGCGCTTAGGGACATGGTTTAGTGGGCATGGTGGTGTTGGGTTGACGGTTGGACTTGATGATCTTAGAGGTCTTTTCCAACCTTAATGATTCTAAGATTCTAAGATTCTAAGATCTTCCGTGTAAATGAATGTAGTGCCCCTGAAGGAAGCCAGACTGACAGGGCTCTTTACTCAAGTCTTCCATTCAAGCTATATACAGCACAGGGAGCACCTTGGCAACTACCCTTCCTTCATCCTGCACTGAAGCAATGAAAGGCAAATCCCTGTGTCCATGTTGTCTTTCTCCTCCTCCGTGGATTTTTTTCCAGGGGTATTATTAGAGTCCATTTGTCCAATTATAGCTCTTTGAAACAGGAGGGAATCTAACCCATTCTTTTTCTTGTGAAAGTTTATTCCTTGCTGCTGTTTTTCTAGTGTTTTGTTTTATTAAAGTTAAGGTGTCACATAGCAGGAACTTTCATAATTCTGAATAGAGAAAGGACTCCAAACACTAGCGGATTTGACCAGCTACTAGGGAAATTTGTACTTCACAGGTTTGCTTTGTTCTCGGTGTGGATTTTCCAATGTCTGAAAATTTTCAGAAAGGGAGATTCTGGTTTGGATCTATGGGTATACCACACATTCAGGAAACCCAGACTCTGGCTTCACAATAAATTTACTGGGGAAACTTCAGCAACTTGTTTTTAAATGTTCTTTTCCTAATAACTTTATAGAGCTCCCTTCTGCATTGTTATTATTATTACATACACATTTATGCAGACAGAATGATTTTGCCTACCAACTGAGTTAATTTTGGAAACAGAATGGGCCTCCAGCACCTAGCTGGATAGGAACAATAATTATAATGCTTTAATGCCATGAAAAGCATTTATTTCTAGGGCCTAATAAAAGATCAGTATAAAGTATCTAAAAATTGGAGTGGTGATATAGCCTTCTGCCATATTTTAATTCAGAAAATTTATTTGGTTCTTACGGAAGCCTTTGTTTACATTGTCACAGTTTATTTGGATATTAAGTTTCAAAACATTGTTTTGCTTAGTAAGTAAAAACCAAAAAATACTGTCATGGTTTCTATTATTAGAGTTTATTTATTTACCACAGTTTCATTTTTTATTTTGTGAGAGGAAGKCAGAAGTTCACCAAATTCATCAAGAACATTGTAAAAGGAAAGGGGACAAGACAGTGAAAACATGTATATCGATACTTTCATTTATTGCTCACTCTCTTTCTGGGTAACCAGCTATTCCTGTAGCTGTTGACAAACTGAAAGAGTCCATTTAATTCTTCCAATAACTATTCTTTAGACCTAGTGTTAGGAAAAAATTCTTTAGTATTTAAATAGCTCCATAGCTATTAACATAGGGGAAGCCTTTCTGTTAAAATCTTAATTTTGACAGTGGTTCAGATGATAGATTATTTCGAGTTTCTTCATGAGAGATGTATAATCAGGTTAGAGCAGCCTGCACACTCCTTGTTCAGTCAGAATACTCCCTTTGCTCCCTTATTTGACTTTTATAGCAAGTGTACAATAAAACAAGCTCTTCACACAGATTGCACTGTTTAGCTATAAACTTTGTTTAGTTATATCAGCTCTTCTTACCTGGCTCTTTGGTCTCTTTCTACCTCTTTTTCCAGGAATGACAATTACTTCTTTTTCATCCTGTTCTAGCTGTGGGTTCCACCAAGTTCATCAAGAACATTGTAAAAGTCTGTATCATTAACATAAATAGTGAGAAAAATTCAAAAGTTTCATTGAATAGGTATTAACTCCATGTGGAAGAACAGAAAGTAAAAACTAATAAATTGAAGRTCTAATCAATTATTTTGAGTTTTGCCTGTGTGGAGACTAATGAATCTCCACATGTATTTAACATCATTTTTTTGGTGACTGGCAATGCCATTGTATGGATGGCATCACAACAAACAGGAAAGGAAACTCCAGCTTCAGAAATGAGTAACCAGTCTTGCTGCAGTAATGATGAGGAACGTATCGCGTTAGAAACTAAAGTTTTCATTTTTAAGATTATGTTGATAATTTTAGAAGTAAGAAAAAGGTTAAATTAGCTGGAAATGCTGTTAGATCAGTTTTCACACCTTTCCATTAATTTTAATGGAATTGAATTTATTTGCTATCACCTTCAGTGCCAGAGTGGATGTTCAAAACCAGATACCATTAGAAATACATTTTTGGCATAATGTATTCAATTATGAAAACATAACGGCAGCAAATGGCAGGATAAGTGTGATTTATAATATGATATTATTTTTTAGAATATTTTTTGCTAGCAAGACTTGAGCAAATATGTTGACATGGACTGCATAGCATTTTAAGTTATGGTATGAAAATCACAGCATATTGTGAGAATGCAGCTTCAAAAATAATGCATATACAGTTTAGGAGACATGGAATTTCCCCATGCTTTTGAAGCGGAAGTACTTCAATATGAAACTGTTCATATATTATCCTCACTTGCCTTCAAAGTTTTCTTGGGATTTTTGTTGTTCCCACCCGTCTCTATTACTCTTTTAAATTATCCTTATGAGAACAAGCCATGCACTTCAGGCATATAACATAATCAGTAGCACTTACCACACAGCAGTGTCCATTTTATCTAGAAGACATAGCCATCTGTAAACAGAGTTTTGAATAGCTTTGCATTTGCACTCTAAACATGATTCTCCAGAAGACTTCATCCAGTCTCTAGGGCTCTACAGAAATGCTGGTTTGCCATCAGACAGCCATTTGCAGGATTCTAGACCAGAAAACGAAGCTGATTCTAACTGAATGCAAGGGCCCTTGTGAGGATCAGCACCTTCATGGTCAAGATGCTGGCCTTTAGAATATGAGGTCCTGAGTTTGATCCTAAGTAAGTGCCATGGTTTGTGAGACGCTGGACTTAGTTGCTCTATACTTTTCTCCCACCTGTAAATGGGACTGAGAAGAACCCAGATAATTTAGTTGCAGGTGCTGGATAAGTATATAAAATAGAAAGTAAGTGCCATCTGTAATTTCTAAAGACACTTGCTGACATCAAGAACTGTATTATTTTTGAACCCACCATTCTGCATCACAGATTTTCACTGAAGAGTTGAAGAATTCAATACCCATCTGAAAGTAATCTCCCTTCAGTACAACATTATTTAATTTTTTCTTGCTTGGTATGCTTGAAGGATTTGTAATTGTTTTAAATTACGTTATACATTACTTTGACATATTCACCTATTAAAGGAGCTTTGTAAAATCTGTATGGTATTACAATATAGTTTTCTTATGGTAGCAATCAATAACCACACAACTGCTTGAGGATATTGCATTTCTCAAAAAGACACTCCTGAAATATTCAGAAATACCTCAAGATTTCCATTCAGAATTGTGCTAAGCAAGTGCATCTGTATCTTCCGAAGAACCATACATCCACAATTCTTTATATGTGATGCACATCATTGGTACCGATGCTTAGAGAGTTTGTAATGAACAAGCAGAATATGTTCTCTATTTATAAGGTTTTGGACAAACAGGCAAAATCTTAAAGCCTTATGCTGTCTATTGTATTGAAAGCTTATAAATTTGGGGAGAAGAGAGCATTTCACCTTATGGTTTCCGTATCTAATAAAATGTGATGTGTTTCATGATTTGGGAATTGAAAGATGTGGTGTAGGGGCAAAACCTTTGTTGTTGTTAATGCAGTGTGGGTAGACTGGTATGAGGAAATCTAGACAGATGTGGGAAGAAGTATCCACATATCTTGCATTAATTTAACTTTATACTTTAATAGATCAATTGCTTTATACAACCACTGTCAACTCAGGAAAACAGCTTGTCATCCATTTTGCAAATCTACCAATTCAGATCACATTCACAGCCAAGAGAACCACAAACAATAAATGAAAACTTTGCCATTTTTGCTGTCATCTTTTGAAGCAATATTTATTCTTTAAGAAAAAAAAGTATTACAGGAGTAGAAAAATTAGTCACAGAAGGCTTTCTACCTCTTTATGGCCCTATAACAGTATAGAATACTGGTCTTTCATGGAAATGAACTGTTTTTTGCCATGTGGTTGGGGATCTCAATAGCTACCACCAGTGTTCCTGCTGTTGAAAGGTAAAACAATACTAACAGCACCAGCAGCTCTGAAGAAATCTGTCTTCTTGTAGGTGAATGAAATTGAATGCCACTTTGTACCTTACTCTAAATGACTGTACATTTAGAGGCAGAGTAAATTCCTGTTCATTCCACAGTGTAAAACCTTTCAATACCCATTCAGTTTTCCTGAGAGAATTCCATCTGTAAAAGGCTGTGAGTCAGTTTTCATCAATTTTATTCCCAAACTGCACAGCCGCTGGAGAAGAATAAACCCTGAATATTTTTGCAAACAAACTTTCCAAAGCTTTGAACTTAAATGAGAAGTTTCTTATCAGTAAAGTCAGAAAACTGATTAATCCAGCCTGATATTATATTTGTTCTACTAATATGTCAGTTACCATTTCATAGCATCATATGGTTTGAATGTTTTTCAATATTCATTAATCCAAATATCCTATTTAGTTTTCATAGAGAATCTTTCCGTAGTCAAATGATTTGATTTTTTTTTGAGCAGAGGACTTATCTGCACATCTTCCTTTACAAAAGAAATACAGCTATATCTGCTTTGAAAATCTCAAGCCCCAGTACTAAGAAATTGCTTTATTTCTCTTTTTTAAAATAAGTTATCTTTAAAACATTGGACCAAATTTTCTGTTTTCTACAACATTAATCTGACAGGCAATTTTCATGACTAAGTTCAAGAGAATTTGACTCCGAAAGGATATTTTTCCTCTCTATTTGCTGTTATCCCTGCTAGTATGATAGTGTTAAACTGACAGCTTCCAACTGCTGGAATTCCAATTATGGAATTGCACATGTGCAGCATTCTTCTCAGAGAGTGCTTTATATTTGCAGGACATTTTACAATGGCAGATAGTAAGAAGGGATGTCAAGTCAGCGTCACAGTAATTCGATTCTCTAAGATCTATTGCGATAATCCATAACATCTAGAGCTGATGAGGAACCTGAACTCTTTGATCATAGTAATGTTCTTTAGAAAATTGATTTTTTTAAAAGTATATGTTTGGAAATTAATGCTAGCTATGACAGCCTTTATTGGGTACACTTCAAATGGTTTCAGGTTGACTTGCCTCCAAATGAAAAGTGTGTATGTAAAGGCCAAATACTGTAAATGACAATTCATACCAGAAAGCCGCATCTAAGGCACTAAAGTACAGTTCTAGCTGTGCAACTGCACAGATTGCTGGCACAGTTACAGGTATCTGTATTTTAAGGTAATGTGTTATTAGTTATCCCAGCTTGGACTCCAGCTTCAGTGCTTCACAGTCGGTTTACTGCTGACACTTGCTATGCTTTCTTTGCCTGGACTTTTTGTATTACAGGTACTACTGAACCTCTTTCGAGAGTAGCAACATGAATGGAGAATCACATGGCTGAGTAAATCAAATCTGTAGGAGATACAGGACATGCTCAAGCGAGCCCTTTATGTTGTACTTGTCAATGGTTCTATTCTATAGTTTGTAAAAGACATTATGTTCCTCATGGTAAAGTGTACTTTCTATTAAGCTTTCATTGAGAACTGAGAGCTGTGAGAGAGCCCAAAACTGCCAGAGCTTTGAGGTAGTGCTACCTGAAACTTTTCCTTATAAAGAGCTTTCCAAAGAGGATCCAAATGGCTTTGAAGTTCAAAAAGCCAGGTTCTCTTAGGCTATGAACTGGAATAATTAATAAAAGCTATAGAAAACTCCAAGTGGCCAGATGAAGCAGAATGGAAACACAATGAGGTTTATAAATCAGTGACCTCCTTCTCCCTGTGACCTTGCAGGATGATCTTTGCTTTCAGTCATCTCCTCGCTGCTGTGTTCCTACAGTTCTGACAGTGCTTATTGGTCCTTGGCAGTATTTCCTCTTGGTCTGCTCGTAGCCCTTTGCTGCTCTTAGCAATCATTCAGACTCTCTTTGAGCCACAGAATCCAGGTGTGCTCACTCCCTCTTTCTTTGCCTTTTCCTGTCTCTGCCCCGCAGTAACTGAGGCTGCCGCGTTTCCCAAAGAAACATGCAGCTTCTGCCACCTCCTAGGGGATGCCACCAGACTGTCACTCCTTTTAAAGGAATGAGAATAGACAAATTTAACAGGTTGATCAAAGGGAATGAAGCAGGTTTGCATATCAAACCTATACATGTACATTGTCAGAGTGACGATGAAGATTCCCCTCGTGTGATCATTCAATATAGCAAGTGTGTTAGTTGTATATATGCATAAATAGTATATGAAGTTTGCGATGTATGACTATATGTATTCAAGAGTGATGCTAATCCATTAGTGTGTATATTTTTATATTGATGTTACATAATATATTCTATTAGGAGATACTGTGAATCACTTAAAATGTATAAAAATGTTTTAAAGGACAGCAAACGTTCAGAAGATATGCAATATCCTAACGGATAAAACAATAGTCCTTTAAAATGATAGTGCATCCCAGAAAAGCATTCTTGACTCAGGGAATTTCACTTAATTTCTTGCCAATTAACATAATTACCGACTTGGGCATTGAGAAACAAAGAAGCCAATTAAACAAACACTTGGGGAAGACACCTTTCTTCCCCACTCCTTAGGGCCAGCTCCAGCCTGGAAGCCTCTCCTGGTGCCCTGGCCTCCACTCCTCTTGCTACCGCCGCAGGGCACGCTCAGGCCTTTCGGGCACGTAGGAGGGTGGGCTCAGGGCCTCGTCGTTTCTTTCTGCCGCTCCTTCCTTCTTACTCATCTCCTCTGCTCTCCCCTTCATGGGGACCCTTCCTCACAACATCTGAGCAGAGGCGCCATGTTCCCCTCCAACTGGTTGACTCTTTGGGTGGGATGGGGCAGATTGTAGAGCCGGCTGGGACAGGCTAGGACTGGTTAGGCTAGACTGCTAGAACCAGCTGGAATTGGCTAGGACCAGCTAGGACTGGCTGGGACTGGCTGGGACTGGCTGAGACTGGCTAGGACCAGCTGGAACCAGTGCAGGGCTGTGCACGGCCACCTCTCACACAGGGTGCCCAGCAGCCCCTGCTGCCAAACCCTGCCGCTTGTGCCCAGTGCATGCTGTAAAGTTGTTGTTTCTTGTATATTAATTGCTGTAGGGACTATTTAGTGGTAGCCTGTCAGCTCTTTAAGTGGTCACCTCTCAAAGTGGCCTGTGTGGAAGGTGAAGTGGATGGAGTTGAAACTGAAACCCAAGTTGTAGGAAGCTTGCTCAGACTGACTTCTTTGAAAGTTATCTTCCTTTTTAATACTGAAAAGTTGTTTTGTCTTGCTCGCCTAAGAATTTCTCTGTTATTAAAAAAATACTGAAAGTAACATGACCTGTGAAATGTTCTCAGAAAAGCCAGAAGGCGGTGAGCCACCACTTACTGCACAGGAAATTCACGTTTCCTTTGTTTTCACTGGAACTAAAATATGAAATTACTGTTATGAGGTAGGATGAAGATACACAAGCACGCAAGACAAATGTCTGGCATCAATGACTATTCATTTAGATGTTGTTGTTCTTTCAGGCTGCCCTTGGGATATATATCCCTTTTAAAAATGAGCATAATAAAGTTAGAATATGTATAAAATGACTAGAAATGGTTTTTTGAACAGGTATAGGTGGCATTAGTGCTCTTTTCCATAGGCATAGTTTGAGGGATGTCTCTGCTGTTGGTCTTTCAGGCCAGCTGCCTACTGCCCCTCGCCCCTGTGTGCTATCCCGAGTAATACTCCTCTCTTTGTTTCTCCTATCTGAATATATCTGACTTGCACAATCCATGTATTCAAATCAATAAGCTAAGCTATGTTGCAGAAACATAACAGGTTGTTTTGTCTCAGTATAGTAATTGAGTCATATATCCACCCAGCTGGCCAGGTTTTCCATTTGTGTGACTCAGCAGAACTCTACTAAAATTTATGAACTAAATGAATAATAATAGCTCAGAATTGCCACAATTGTTTAATCAATATAAGTGATTTTTAAATCCTTACTACTATATTTTATTTTGTCAGTTAAAAAAAAAAAAGGAGTAGGCATTGGTTTATTTGAGGCATAGCCTTACATTCCTGTTTCAGTGTAAGGACCAGTTGTCCTAGTGCTTCATTAGCCAACCGCTGGCTTTTTTTAGGCCTCGTATGTTGGTTTATGTAAACCTCTTCTGTGACAGGTTTCTTACTTCTTCCATGATAATTTCTCTTAGGAATCCTTATTTACTGAATCAGACCTGAATTCTCAGGTGCATATGAGTTGTCCCATTAAATCCAATTGCACCACTTAAAGCAGGTCCTAATGCTCATTGTTCATTGGTATGCATGAGCTCATTCATGGCAATGGCAGTGCAGTTCCTCCGGGTGCTGAGAGCCTCCTGTTCATATGGAAGTCAATAGAAGTGTGAAAGGACTCACCACATTTCGAGAGTGAGTCTACAGACTTTATCCACGTGCACACACACAATTACGAGGTTTCCAGTTTCTTGCCCAGCCTTACACTGGATAGGTAATTTATAAAAGACATTTCCTGGCTGTACTTTCTACAGTAATTCAGGCATGAAGAGTTCTCTTCAGTGTTCTTCGCCTTTTGGTAATACGTACCATGGCAACATTTCTGGCTATTGCAAATTTTGTCACTTTGTGGCATTATATTTATACTGTGTAAAACGCTATAAACATGTTAGCATTACAAGATGCTAAAAAATTATTTTTATGTTGCCTGTAATTGTCAGTACTAGTAGGTTGGCTTTTCACACTTTAAACCTTGTGTTCAGTAATAGTGCAGCTTTTGGTAGTTTCTTCAATCTTTTATGCTAGCCCTATGCTTAACCCTTTTGTACAGCAAGTGCATTTAGCTTCTGCAAGGAACCAGTCTCAAGATCAGATCTAGAAGTCTTTCATCCTTAACTGCATTTAGTAATATCTATACAAAGACTTCATAAATGTATACATGAATTTAAATTAGAAATAATAACCAAAGGAAAAACAACAAATCTTTCCAATGTGTGCTCCAACTTGAGTGGTTACTTCTGCAGTGCTCATTTCTGTGCTCTCCAACCACTCTATGCGTTGGCTACCACCATCTGTTGTGTGGTAGCAGAAATTGTGCTGGGAATCTCTCTGCAGGGGGCTTGACTTTTCCCAGTCTTTTGTGGAGCAGCAAATATACATTTCTAAGTATTGTAAAATATATGTGATGCGTTGCTCATTTATTTCAAACAGGAGCAAAACAGTATTCTTAGACTGTGAAGATAGGATTCAAATTGATTAATTCTGAAAATGTGAGTATTCTCTGTAAGACAGAAAGCTATATATTAAACGATTTAATAATTGGATAATAGGAAGCAGAGATGGGAGACCATTTAGGAGAGGTGAAGTTGAATAAAAAAGTGGTTAGTGTGACTGGATATACTAGCAGAGGGGAAGCACACAAACAAAATCCAGCTTGAATAATAAAATACTTACCAAATAATTGGTTGTGGCTGACAGTGCTTGCTTTGAGCATGTTCCACTCTTACCAGATGTTACTCTTGAGAAAGGTTTAACACGTGTTTCAAAACATTCAGATGTGCGGCTTGTTACGCTCTCCATGTATAAAAGAGTATAGGAGCTGTCGCTGGAGATCAGGTTCAGCTTCTTAGTTCCATTCTTAAACAATAATCTGGTTTAAGTTATATTCACCCTTATTTTAAAGCTTTTGTGCTGCCAGAATAGTACAGTGGACCCTGGTGGATCTGGGAATTCAAGAGTGAGCTTATCCAGTATGGGCTAAGCCATTCTGAGCTGGAAAGTGAACCTGGAAGCACACAAACTAAAAGAGAAGTCTTGTTATCCCACTGTCAACAAAAGCAAATACTTTCTTCGCTTTCTAGGCTGCTGTATGTTACTCATCCATTGTATAGCGGTGCATTAGGAGTCCACAAAGTATCTGCTTTCACCAAAAGTACAAATCAGGTTTTAGAGTAAAGTTTTTTCCAGGAAAGATAGCATGCCTGTTACCACTTCTTTTTTTTCTTTGAAGAATGAATTTATGTGACTTAAAAGGAAAAAGATTTAGTGTAAACTCAATATTTTGAAGCAGAGAAAACAGACATTAAGAGAGGACACATTTGAGAGAAGTGTCCTCAGGAGAAAACATACTAATAGATGTTCCAATAAGAGAGGAAAGTTGGCCGGCCATGAGACAGATCATARATAACATAATATTTCTTTTTTGTCTTCCACACAACCTTCTGCTATATTACTTCAATATCTGTCGTGCAAATCCAAAACATATTTTCTCTGTTGGTTGTTCATGATCAGCTAAGAGAAGTTTATGTTACAAGAGAACATAAATATCACAAGATCATCAAGGCTAAAGTTGAAGACAAGTGTTTTATGATTTCATCTAACCCCATCGGGGTGAAATTGYGTTCTTGCAAATAGCCGATACAATGGAGACTAATAATTGTACTCTTCATTTAACTATCATTTCCCTGTGGTCTTTAAAGCTTGTATTTCATGTTACAAGCATGAAAAAGGCAGTGAATTAATAGTGCAAAATGCTTTAAACTATAGATTGTGAAGTGCCTGCCAGGAACATGTGGGCATCTGTTAAAACCTTAGTTCTAATTAACAAGAGGAAAAGAGTTGTTTCCAGATGCTTAGGGAGCAGTGTCTCTTTCATAATGGGTTGTTTCAATGGAAGAACAGTGGAAGCATATTCTGAACATATTTAGTTGCAATCTCACCTGGTGAAGTATTTAGCTATTAATATGGTAGTTAAAATTTTACCTCTGATGTTTTGAGATAGAAAGCTAGTACTTAGTTCTGAAGCAAACATCTTAAAATGCTTAAGCTGTAGTTGCTCTTTCTCTGACAGCTGTCCTGTAAGTACTTACAAAGAAGTCAGAAAGAAACGATGTTTTAAAGTTAGATTTAAATGTCTCTTATAAAATAATATGCATTTAGCAGTATGAGTATCTTCAGCCATTTGGGAATTTTCATTTCTGTCGTGAACTGATATCCCAGGATGTCACAAAAAACAAAGTTACACCATTCTGACAGATCTCCTTAATATGATCTTGTGGCATAGGGGCACACTGATCTCAGAGGGGACTCAAGATCTAACCTTCACTTCTTAGCTAAACACTGTTTTCAAAAGTAACCTAAAGTTACCCAAATTTGTATTTTTAAAGTCCTCAAAGAAGGCTGTATAATTTGCCACAGCACTATTCTGAAAGGTTGGTATTCTAGATCCTAGATGTCTGTGCTATGCTTTGTTGAAGGAAATTAGTCTTAGCTAAAATTAAAAATATATTAAAATTCCGTTATTTGAACTGGGTTCTATGTAGGGGGAAGTGATCAAGTCTGAGGACATAAAGGTTGTTCCTTGTTCATTGAAGTGTTCTTATTATTCTGATCACTTATTCCATAATATAGCTGTATGAACAAATGAATAACTTGAAATCAGACCAACCTTTATGTTTTTAAGAGGCGTGCACAAGTATAAGTGTGTAGAACTTAACTGAACAGTCCTAAGAGTGCATCTGAAGAAGAACAATCCCGTTTCTGTGTGCACACTCCAAATACGTATATGTAAGTAAAACCACACTGTTTTGACACAGTTCCTTTTCAAAATAGGACAGAGCTTTTTTTTTTTTTTTTTTTTGCATGTATCTTGTACTTCAAATATAAAACACTCCAGATGTTTGTGATGAGTAAGAAGAAAATCAGCTTGTGCAATAGCTGTTATTGACTGGTTGTAATGATGAACTGAGTAGTTTTTTCTGTTTCTGTTATCTGCAGTATGACTCTTAAAAGTAAACTCTAGCAAAGAAAGCATAAAAAATCTATATAGTAGAAAGTGAAATCATAATTTTCAATTCAAAACATAATGCTTTTAGACATTTTGGAAATTCTAAGACTAAAGGCACTCACCAAAGGAAAATGTTTGTTTCTCCCAGTCTGTAAGTTGGCCTTATTTAGTTTTTTACATGTAATGTTAAGGTAGGTCTACGTAGATCAGAGCAGAAAGTGTCACATTTACTCTGCCCACATCATGAGCCAGCCAGATGTGTGAGGTAGTTCTGGTCACATTTTAGTGAGTGTGTCCAGCCTGGTAATCCACACTGCATGGAAGAATGTATTTATTGGGTTGTAGCATCATTCCTTACTCCTGTAGACGTGTCTACCTGTCTCTGTTACTCCAGGACAATATGACTGTCTATACTGGATTGCAGGTTTATATAGAGGTTTATATAGACTTTATATAAAGGTTTATATAGACTCATGCTGGAAAAAGAAGTGCCAATACCACGAACTTCAGAAATACTAGCGAAGTTCACAGACAGAAAAGAGCCAACAGAAAACATATCCAGTATTGATGGGGGGCCTCATACTCCATCTGAATCTTTCTGTTTCCAAGGTTTCTTCATTTAGCTCCAGATATCAAAATAGACAGAGACTAGCTAATATAAAACCAGAGCGCGCTGCAATTCTAGAGTGAAGTATGGGAAAATTTGTGCCAATATCATGTGTTTATTGTGTTCAGTTTTGGGCCCCTCAATAGAAGAAAGACATTGAGGTGCTGGAGCATGTCCAAAGAAGGGCAACGAAGCTGGTGAAGGGTCTAGAGCACAAGTCCTATGACGAACGGCTGAGGGAACTGGGGTTGTTTAGCCTGGAGAAAAGGAAGCTAAGGGGAGACCTTATTGCTCTCTACAACTACCTGAAAGGAGGTTGCAGCGAGGTGGGTGTTGGTCTCTTCTCCCAAGTAACAAGCGATAGGACAAGAGGAAACAGGCTCAAGTTGTGCCAGGGGAGGTTTAGATTGGGTATTAGGAAAAATTTCTTCACCAAAAGGCTTGTCAAGCATTGGARCAGGCTGCCCAGGGAAGTGGTGGAGTCACCATCCCTGGAGGTATTTAAAAGACGTGTGGATGTGGTGGGACATGGTTTAGTGGTGGACTTGGCAATGCTAGGTTAACGGTTGGACTTGATCTTAAAGGTCTTTTCCAACCCAAATGATTCTATGATTCTATGATTCTATGTGATATATATATATTCAGTGTTTTTGATATGAACATGTTAAACAGAGCAGAGATGATACAGAGATGATAAATAAAGATGTAAATGGGATCAAACCCTTGACGCTGAATTGCATACTTCCTATGTTGTGTGAGGGAAGTCAGTTCAAAGCTGTCTGGCTTATTTCAACTCAAGATGTAGAATAGGTGGGATAATGGAAACAGAAACACCTGTGTCTTAGCAAAATCGGAGATATGAAGGTGGGTAAGAAAATGAGCTGATCTGATCCAATCAGCAACATCTCGTAATGTACTCAAATCCGTCATAAGATAACTATTGAAAGCACCAGAGTAACAGGAACATGCATGAGATAAAGCCTGCCTCTCCTTGGATTAGCAGGCTAAATGAGTCACAGGCATAGCTGAGTTAGATCGGGTGGGAGGCATCACAGCAAACTGCCAAACGCTTTTGAAACTGCCTGCTCATGGGACTGCATGGGCTTCTGACTCACAGCGTGTGTTGAGGCACTTGTAGCAGGAAGACAGTGCAAATCCTGCTGTTGCTCAGAGATAAGTGTGAGACCAATCTCATCCACTGCAAGTACCAGACGGTCAGCCATCCTCCAGCTCCCATTAACACATTCCAAGTCATCTCTGTCCTGACCGGTTACCTGGTAAATATTTTTTATGCAGTGAACCGTTCCAGCTCTTACATTCCTGCTCCTGGGTGACACAAGTCGCAGTTCTGATGAGTTGCACTCTACCTGTCCTTAGCAGGCACTGTTAATGAGGATGGCTTAATGACATCTCCCTTTGATACAGTCACACTGTGCTCTGTGTAATAGTAGCTAGCTGTGAATCTGTCTTCAGAGTAAATTTATATTGATGATGCAGTTGCCTTAAATTATGTTCTTCAGCTTTATGTGTTCTGTTTGTCCTCACTTTTTTTTGTTTTGTAGTCTTGTTTTTGTGGCCTTATTTCCTAAGCAGGCTGCATTTATGTGATCACTCTAACAATCTGTCTAACAATCCCTTCCCTAATCATTATGGACCCATGGTTAAAGTTGACGAGGAATACCTCACTCACCATGGCAGGAGAAGGTGGAGAGAGTGCAAGATGGGCCGAGGCCAACTGTATGAGATTCAACAAGGCCAAGTGCCAGGTCCTGCACTTGGGTCACAACAACCCCATGCAACRCTACAGGCTTGGGGAAGAGTGGCTGGAAAGCTGCCTGTCGGAAAAGGACCTGGGGGTGTTGGTCGGCAGCCGGCTGAACATGAGCCGGCAGTGTGCCCAGGTGGCCAAGAAGGCCAATAGCATCCTGGCTTGTCTCAGAAATAGTGTGGCCAGCAGGAGTAGGGAAGTGATTGTGCCCCTGTACTCGGCACTGGTGAGGCCGCACCTCGAATACTGTGTTCCGTTTTGGGCCCCTCACTACAAGAAGGACATTGAGGTGCTGGAGCATGTCCAAAGAAGAGCAATGAAGCTGGTGAAGGGTCTAGAGCACAAGTCTTATGAGGAGCGGCTGAGGGAATGGGGGTTGTTTAGCCTGGGGAAACCATCCCTGGARGTATTTAAAAGACGTGTAGATGTGGTGCTTAGGGACATGGTTCAGTGGTGGACTTGGCAGTGTTAGGTTAACAGTTGGACTCGATGATCTTAAGGGTCTTTTCCAACCTAAATGATTCCATGATTCTAAAATAGGAGGCAAGGTTAGCTCAGTTAGAATAATTTCTACGTGGTAGCACTCAACTCAATAACTACCATGTGTGTACTGGCAAATACAGTGCACGGAGTATCTTGACCTGATGTCAAGGTTAAAAATGCTGATGGAAAGTCTTGAAAGTATTGTTAAAAGCTCTGTTAGGGAGGAACGTGCAGACCACAGGAATGAAATGGAGAGACTGCAGTGTGAAATGTGGAACTTGAGCAGTGTACAAGGTGCTGCAAAGGGTGCTGTGAGATGGAGGTGTAACTGGGGAGGCATGGAAGCATGGTGTGCATCTTAAAAGAGAACAGAGACTAGGGATCATGGTGATGAGAGGCAGGCTGTGGGGAAGGTGGCATGTTGAACCTTAGAACGAGGGCCAAATTGTGTAGCTAGGTAATTGTTTAGGCTTCAGATTTAAAAATGAAAAAACAAACAACACTTGGATATAATTTCTGATCTTGTAATAAGAAGATCTTTCTTCAGATAGCTACAACTGAAAGCCAATAAAAAATTCAAGAGGTGAGTAAATAAAGATGTTTCAGTTTTGTGGTCAAATGTATGGAATGATAAAATCAATAAAATCTTGTTTTGTATCTCTCAGTCTTAACTTCTCAGTATTAGACACAGAACTATTACTGATAAACAAATACAAAATTTTAACAAGGTTAGTATTGTGATCTAAGTCAATTGTTAAATAAATAGGATGAGGATTACTATTTCTTCCAGGAAATTTTATTTTTAGTTTAGAATCAGAGATATATTATTGCACTTGTCATGTACATGTACATTTTGAATACATAGCCATACATGTTGTTCCGATTACTATTTTGATGTTGTCAATTAAACCTTAAAGCTGTTTTAAGCTTTTCATACAGGTTGTGCTTGGTTTTTACAAAATTCCCTTTACTCTTCCCTGTAATCATTTTTGAAACTCAAACAACTTCATTATTTACTTTGCAATGACAGAGTGCATGGCAACCAGTGTTGTTCCCTAATCCTCACTGTCATCAGTGTGAGTCCTGACATGGAAATTTTCAGTCAGCATTTTCATTGATCAAGACGACTTCCTCCTTTGCCGTCCTTGACAAGGAGGAGTCGTATCTCAGATAATCTCCAGAATTCCTTTATTCTTTCCTGGACCCCCATCCCACGTCAGCAGCTCATGTGGAAAAGGGAGGAATCAATACCTATTGAATGTGACTGACACGAGTGCTGAAAAATCAGAATTTGAGTTAATTTCTGTCAATTCAGCCTGCCTTGAGAGAGAGAAGTTACACTGGAAAGTAACTAAGAAAGTGCAGGAAAGTGGTTGAATTAACAGCACAGAATAGCTGAGTCAGGCTGGGTGGTTGGTTTTTGGKTTTTTTGGTTTGGTTTTTTTTTTTTCTGGAATAGTCTGTTTGCTGGAAAAATCAGTTTCACAGAGTTCAAAACAAGGCACTCAATTTGAGTAGAATGTATTTGCTGGCAAATCTCTTTGCTTTGCTTGGTCCCTAAAACCGCTGCTGGAGGTGGGGATGATGGTGCCAGCAATCTGATTCACTCACTTGCCCTTCTTTTAGGACAGTCGTCTGGGGTGGGAATTTCCTCCTCTGCCTGAAAGGTTTGAGGTCACTTCTCATGTGCCTTGATGCACCTACCATCGAGCCATGGAGATTCTCCAGTCGTGCCATGCCAGCAGCAGTGATTTCCTGGGGACAAGGAAATACTGACCTCAGCATCTCCTCTTCTGGGTGGTAGTCTGAAGAGGCGTTCTTCATTTTTCTGTAGCTCAGAGCCTTGAGGTGCAACAGGGAAAATCAGTTTACCCACTTCTTACACTGGTTCCTCACTGCTTTACTAACAGGAGTACCACTAGTATTTGAGCTTCGACCCTTGTCTCCAGGTAGGACAGCTAGCTAGAAGTTTAAAACATTGCTTCATTGTGAGACTTGTGTGTGTGAAGAATGACAACGAGGTGTTATACCTCAAGTTAATGCTGCACGTTATTGATTGTGAGCTAGCATGGGGCATGAAATAGAAAAATCACACAATTTCTTTCCTTTTTTTCTCTTATTTTTCATCTGAGCTAAAAGGAAGGTTACAGGGATTTGTCTTGTTCGTAGTAAAGTGARGGTTAATTAGTAAATACTTTTCAGAGCACTGTTAAAATCCTCAGATTAAAGGCTCCAAATACTGCAAGTATAAAACATTCTTATTTATTATTCATTTATTTTTAGCTGCTTCAGGACATATGTAAAACTCGCTTCTAATTTAAAAAACAATTAATAGTAATTTGGGACCCAATTTTTTAACCTGATTTTTTTTTTTTTTTTTTGGGGGGGGGTGTCGTATTTGGATTGAAAAACCATCCACAAAAATTACAGTGGAAATTAATGAGCAGAGTTTTATTGATGTTCAGGGCCTCTACAGGAAAAAAGTATAAACATTAAAAACAATGCTCTCTTACACACTCTAAATTATAAATAAATGCAGTCTCAAATTTTCTTCCTGTTTTTAAGTCATCCTCTTTATCTGGCCCCTGTGGTCTTTTCTCTGGTTGAGTTGATCAAAGCAGGATACTGAGGAGAAGAGTGGTGGCAATGCATCATGCTTGCTTAGTCTGGAGCTCTGAAGAGCTGTAAGAGTATTTCCAATGGTTGCCTGGTCTGAGCCGTGCAGTGGCCTGTCTCAGTGAGGAACTGGCCAGATGACCTTTTTCTTGGACAGTATCTCTTTGCCCCTGGCCAGGGGAAGCCCAGAGTTGAATTCTTTGTCTTGGGTGACTGCTTTCTGTTGAGAAATAGCAGTAGGGGACAAGTTCTGGACCATGTTACTATGTATTAGCAAGGTTATGAAATGGGGTTTATGGGTCTAATATTTATTTTATTAAAGTTTTACAGCTCATCTTTAAACATCATTATGGAGTGTCAGTGTTTATTAGTGATCTGTGTGTGCTTCCAGAGTGCTCATTGCTGTGGTTTCTGAGTACTTGAGGTGCCGAAGGTATCAATTTGACTGTGAAGCTAAATTAGGCTGTAATGCCCTTGAGTGTGTTTTCTCCAGATCAGGCAATAATCTTCATGATTATGGGCTCTGTTGTGTATTAATTGACCATGACTTGTTATGCATCCTAAACTGAAGATGCATAACCTATTTCAAGGTCAGTTATCTCCTAGCCAAATGTCTCAAAAGGGTGAATATCGATGAATTCCAGTGTTAAAGGCAGCTTTCCCTTTAAAAATGTAACAGTGCTCTTACATGCTTTCATATAACACATCCAAAGCTTGTCTTCCTTAGATCTTCTTATTACAGACATTTGTGGAAAAAATTTTCAGCTTTTTATAATTAATGAAGAGAGACAGTGAATTATTAACTTTAGAACTATGACTAAATGCCTTTGCAAACGGTTGTTTGCTGGGAATGTGCAATTTTAATTGTGCTCTGGTGAAGTTATCTGTGAAGCTGTGGAATATTAGTTGTGGTGCCTGCATGGAGAAGAAGAAATTGTACAGTACGAGGAAAAAGAAAATTCAGAATACTTAAGAGGATTTGAATCAGTGAGCATTGGAAATCAAGCAAGCTGTTTGCATTATAGTCTAGTGTCTTAATCCAGGTTAAGGATCCAGAGGTTGTAGATTTCCCTATGCTAAACTCACTGACTGAACAGGAGTACTCCGTAACAAAAGACTAGACAGCTGGACCCAAGTTCATGTGTAGTGATTGTGAATCTCAAAAAAAAAAAAAAAAAAAAARAAAAGAAAAGAAAAAGAAAAAAAAAGACAAATGGAAGAATAAGGAGAAGAATAATGAGAATTTGCTTTATTGAACTTCACTGCAGTAGATGAAGCCATTGAAGGCATTTTCAAAATGGCCCCTAAGCTGGTGATTTTATAGCAGCAAATGTTATATAAGTTTTATTTTTCTATCATCATAGATTTTTTAGCAGATATGATGAATATGAAGCTTATAGTATTCTAGATATGTGCATCTATATCTGTGTTATTAAAATGACCTGCGTTTCCCTAAAGCTTGCTGTCTGTATATCTCAGTGGTCTTTATAAAGGCAACCTAATGACCTAATTGTTATTATCTCAAAGCCTTCAAATGGAAAACTCAGAATAAAATATTAGTTTGATGGAGACTGAAGAGGAAACCAGCAAGGATGCTGGCATAAGAACTCAGCCTACAGTAGTCCTGTCCTCAGCCTACTCTCTTTTTAATACCACTGTGTCTTGGCAACGACTTGAAGCTTGTGTAGCATTTTGTCACTAGTTCTCAAGCACTGACTCAGACATTTCATAGCTGTTTTAGTACTGGTATATTGATTAGCACAAGAACAGTCACTGGAATTGAACTTAATATCAAAAAATCATATAAATAAATAATTATACATATTTCTTGGGCAAGACAGGAGCCAATAAGCTTAATTAAAATAATTATGAATAGGACATAAAATAGTATGCCAAAATTATTCTTTTTCTTCATTTACAGAAAGTTGCTTTTGAATCATAAATTATTCAAAGTTTTTTCTGTTGTAGCTGAACTAGAACAAATACTGCACTATACCTTTTACCTTGTGGGTAGCATAGCACTTCTTTCTTAGAAGAAAAGGATGAATAAGAAGCTTCTTCTATGCTGAATAGAATAGACAGATGAATAATATCTTACATTCTGAAAGCTTCATTTTTCATAGTTTCATTGCTCATTTGGTGTTTGTTGTTTAAAAACTATGCCTCATGCATTTTTAAGTCATTTTGTAGCAACAACACAAAAAAACCCCACAACACAGGGTCACAGCTGGACACCTGTGTTTACTAACTGTGTTCAGCTACTCCAAGCCCTGCTGGTTTCTAAAATACAAACCAAAGTGAGCAGTACTAGAAAACTATGGGTCTCTATAGAGATGTGCTGTCCGGTTCCCAAGCAGTGCAGACCTGACGCTGTGACTGTGTTTACTTCCCTAGACACACTTTATGTTGCCAGCACAAGTAAGTTTAGCCAGATGCCAAATGAGACTGCAGTTCAGAATAAGGTTCTAAGACAGAAAGTGGACAAAGTAGTGTTCTCTACTATTTTTCTAACATTTTCTTGAAAGACAAAATTGTAACAATATATAGCTTCACAGATTTTCCTTGAATTCTATTGAAGAAGATTTTGCAAGATGGATAAAAATGTTCTTCATGATTGAAAAGAATAAAAATCCCAAAAATGAAGAAATTCCTGAGAACTATTTCCCTTAAATGATTCAGTAGTCTGCTCATTTTGAGGTATATTGCAACTGGGAGACAAACTATATTTTTAGAGAAGGAGGTAGGAGGTAAGCCTTGTTATTATATCTGGTATGTTCCTCATCCCCCAGTTCTAAAATTAAATCCCTGGCTGGAATTTAAGCTGGATGCCTGAAGCTGGCATTTCTTAGTCCTTCTGGGTAGAATTCATGTCACCTAATACTGGTATAATAGAGATGTCTGTATGTTGAACTGATCACCTCTGCCTTCTTTTATAATGAATGTTGAGAAATAGGTGGGTTTAGGTCTGCCTTCTTTCAGGTCGGTACATCAGATGAGATGAATTGTGCCCTTAAAGTGACCATTTTTCTCTCTTCACTGTGAGGCGACTAGCTTATATGTAATTCAATGTAGTCATCTACGTTTGGTTATATGAATCCCACTCTATTTTTTTTTGTTGCATAATAAAAAAGGACCCCTACCCAAAGTAAATTCAAAATCCAGTAGACTAGCTTAGAAAAGCTGCTCAGTCCAAAGTCATTGCTGCTTGATTTAACTTCTCATTCTATACACTGCCCGACTCACCTAATGAATTGTATTTAGCTGTCCATTAGTCTTGCAGAATACACTGCTCCTCTCCTTTTTCCCCTTTTACATTAAACATCACATTCATAGATAATAAAAATGTCCACAAAAATATATAGCCATAGAAAAATGTTGCATTCTTAATGGGGCCAGATATTTTGAGCCTAAATTTCCACAGCAGGATTTCAAAATGGATGTGATTTCTTTTAATCAAAAAAGTCAGATAAATACATCCATAGCACAGTTGTTTGTGGTTAGGGGAACTTTCATCTCTCATCTCACTGAGTGTCATTTATCTAGAAGCATCAGGAAGACTGTGCATGCAAGAGTGTGGCTCATCCAGGAAGATCCTATACATGGACGTTTAAAGAAGAAATTTAGTAGATAAGTGACTTTCATATTGTAAATGAAAGACAGTTTTAAATTAATTCTGTGATAATGGGGATTGTGTGGCTTTTAAACCATTCAGCTCTATGATGGGATGCTTCTAGCTGCATGGAGAATGGAGACATTTGGTTCAGTTTTTTCCATGGGATGTGAGCTAACCAGCAGGCCAGATGGTTTCCTAGGGGAGTATGCTGACAGAAATATCTTCCTCATGTATTCTACACTTTCTCAACAGGCACCTTAGAGCTTTTGGGAAAGGGTCTCAGATCCAGTACCCTCTGCCATTCAATGAGTAAATCCACTTCCTAGATAGAGGGATGGATGATTGCCTTGCCACATCACTACCGTAAAGTTAAAATTGTTTTGGTAAGGAAATAATGGAGGATTACTCAGGAGCAGAGTCCACAAGAAGACTCAGGTAAGACGTATCAGTAAGAAGGACACTGGAAGCCAAGCTTACAGAGAAAATGGAACTCACAGGTGGCCTATTAGAAAGTCGATATTTTCAGACAGTTACTTTTTCCTGGAACAAAGATAAACTGGATGTTTCCTGTTGTGGCTGTAGGAATACACTGGGATATTTCAGAGATCAGTGAAATAACGTAGCAAGTACCACTGTTTCTATAGTGACTGATGCAAGTTACAAGTGCTGAGGCTATACCTATGATCTTGGACGGTGGACTCCTATGATATCCTCCCTACCTTTTTTTCTGTAATGTACTGTGGTAAGATGAATTCTCCAAATCCCACAGCAGTGTTTGCATTTTCATCAGTCAGAGGATAATATACATAAACAAGGCTGACTGCAGGGACAGGAAAGTAGATATTTCTGTTCCCAACTGAATGCCCTTCTAACAGAGATGCAGAATCATATTGCCTCCTGTATTTTAGCTACATACCCCTATGATTTTTTTCATTCTTTACAATCCACTATGACACCTACAATGGGACCATTATTCCCACTCCATCCTCTCCTCCAGCCTGATAACTGGGTTACATTCCTGGGAAAGGAGAGGTGTGATAGCAGAATCCCTTCTGCTGAAGAAGGCTTTGGAAGAGCCCTGTTTTCCTGCTTCTTTAATAAAGGCTTCTATACCTAGGCTGGTATAGAAGAGATGAAAACAGTTCCCTTCCTTCTTACTCATCAACCTTGTGTTATCAATGGCAGTTGCCACTGATGCTGAGATCTTACTGCTGAATTAAAGGATTTTAGTGTCTTAGATGGACTCTGAGCATGTCTTGCTGGGCATGTCTACTTCTCAGCCTTTGAAGGGAATGTAGGTGAAGAGATACTGTTTTAGAAACTCAAAATGGCAGCAGTTTTAAGCATGTGCACAATAAAGGCTCTTATGCAAATAGCAGACTCTTTCCATAATAGTTCTACAACACTGCTAATATAATGGCGACCAATGTACATAGTAGGATTTTTCACTTTTTGTCTACCGGTTGTATTTCCTCCTTTATGCTTATTCCATTTTTCTAACAGAAAATCTGATAAGGTAGGACCATTCTTATTTTCTCATGTATGGCAAGAGAATTCTTTATACTTGCAAATCCTAGGCTCAAAACAGAATAAACTTCTTTTTAAGTATATTGTGTTTATTGTTAAAAGCCAAACAGATCTTGTTGCCAAGTAGTTAATACTAATGCACCTTCCTTTTATTTCTGATAATGAAGAACATGAATACCTCAATAATGTTAATCACATTTAGATGGTGAATATCAATATTCAAAACTGGTCCTGATTGGTTGGACCACATGACTCCAGAGGTCCTTGCAGCCTAAATGATAGTCTATAACCACTACAGAATATTTTGACAAAACTTCTAAATCACTTCCCTTTTCTGGATTTTTGTGACTTTTTTTTCATTGAACACATGCTTTCCATCCCTTTCCCATAAAGTAGCTCTTTAAACTTGGTAGATGATTGCTTTTATTTCCAAGGCAAATCGCTGGCAGCTGTTGCAGAGTGATTCATGGTGTCTACATTTAAACAGTGATGCCTAATCATTATAAAATGATCCATCTGGGTTTTTATTCTACAGAGGGGACTTTCTGTGCTATGAAAAGACACAAAGCATGTGACACAGGGATATTTTAGTATGAGAACATAGCAAATGCTCTGTCTCATAGCTTCCTAGATTCTTGATCTTCCCCTAAACCTTAAACAGCAGCATATAAAGCTTACTTATGGAAACTGTAAGTTGCTGACACAACTGTCCTGTTCTTTATTTAGGGTAAGATTGTGCCTATTGGCATAGCCTTGAGCAAGAGGTGGTGTGTGAACTGCATCATTGTAATGCCAGCCTGGGGAAGTATGGTGACTCAGATTTTCCTCTGAATCACATTTTCTCTTCTGCTTCTGCCTTGCTCTGAGGGAATAGTAATTTACTTCTGGAAATTAGTATATCTCTGCAGTGGTGCAGCTGTTCTAGCCAACAAGTCTGGAAAAAGACTTCAATCTCCACCCATTCCTCCCTATGTTCCTTCTGCTCACCTGTTTCAAAGAAGATATAGCTAGGTAAATAGTCTGGTTTACTCCTACACACTCAGGCCTAAAATTTAGGTAGTTTGCATAGGGCTCTAATTGCAGGGTTCTTCCATTCTCTCTTGTGTGGGTGCATACTTACAGACTAAACCTTACAGAGAAGACTCCAGATGTGATATGGCAGCCTAGAGAAAATAAATAGCATTTTATTTTGGCTCAGTCATTCAAGTAAAACAGGACTCATAATTTGGAAATTTTGTACCAATCCATGAATTTAACTTTTCTATATCGAACAGCTTATAGTTTTGTACAGCAAACAGATTCAGTCCTGATGCAGTCTGAAACAGAATCTGTCAACCTCTAGAACTGTATCTCCTCCCTTACTCTCACCAGTTTGAGTGGAAGTTTCTTGACATTTTACTTGGTGACATCAACCCATGGAGGTTTGTTCTGCCATTGCTGCATGTTGACTAGCACATCGTATGTGGAACTGAATGGTCATCTTAGAACTTACACAATTGTAGGAAGGATGGCAGGATAAGTGAATACCAGTTATCAGCACTAATTATGTTATAGGGGAACTGAAAAAAAATATTTTCATATTTTAACACATCTATGCAAAACTTCTCCAGCTCAAATCTAAATATGATATACTGTTGCATCTGAGTTTATTCTGATTTGGTGATGCAGTATCAATCACCTTGCCATGTAGGAGAGTGTTGGTGAATAAGACACACAGACACGCATGCCATTCTCTAAAATTCTAATTTACTTAACACAAGTATATAGTAACAGATAACACTTCATATATGATTTCTGAGTTGCAGAAGCAAAATGTGGTGAAGAGTAATCAAAAAGCACTTCTTTTTCTCTGCTGAAGGAGAGTGGGGCATTAATCAGTTGCAGCATCCTTAACCAGGAGAGATACTGCTGGAGCAATGCTCTCCCCGTTTTTCCTTTGTGCTCATTCTTGTAGGGGCTGTGATCTTATGTACCTTCTTGTTTTCTCCTTTGAATTTTCATTATATGTAGCCGGTTTTATGTGTTTGGTGTATGTTTTTTATTTTCTTTATTGTACTCTAAAAGCAATTCTGCTGAGCTCTTGAAGTTGCACTCCTTCAGTGGCCAGGAACTGACCATTTGCAGTAAGTACTTCCTGCCCTGGGGCCTCAGTGTTACACTGAGTCTGTTCTCTCAAGACACCTATTATCATCCTGTGCTTTTACTCTCAAGGACCTCTTCTAGAATGCAGACTTTACTATAACCATACTGAGCAGTTACTCTAACAAAACTCTGTAAGGCTGCTGTTGACCACAGCTGGTATCGTCATTGCCAAGATCCAACTTTACTCCTGTTGTAACAGGGGAGTCTGCTACATTCGCACATACATCAGTCTAGACCTCAACGTTTTATCTTACGGTGAATAGTAATCATTAATGTTTTTACATTTTGTACTGATGAGGAAGCATAATGTTTGTTTTACTACAATAAGAGGAGGAAGCATAGCAACATTTAGAATAAGCCTATTGTTAAGAGCTACAGGAGGCTGGAGGGATAAAAAGCCTCTACAATACAAATGCCCTGCTTAGTGTCTCCGGTATATATAAATGTTGATAACCATTGAAAGGATAAACAGAACGCTACAATAAATTGTAATGTACTTTCGAGTTTGTTTGCCAAATAGACCTGATCCAAACATTGTTTCAGCAGTGCTACATTTTTCTACTTAACTGTTTTATACATCTTTTTTTCAGTTTGAAGTTATTACTCTAATGGGGAATCAGAAAGAACAGAGAATGTTCTGTATTGTATTAAGAGAGTTGTTATGAAAATCTGTGTGCTGATTACAGATTTTTTTATAGAATATGCATGAGTGCGCTGGTGGTAAGATAGCTCCTTCAGTCTTGCGTCCTGGTTAAACCACTTTGCGTGTGCTGGTTTTGGTTGTTGGTTTTTTTCATTTGGACTTACTCTAGTTTATAGCTTTCTTAAAGGGAGCTGCTTTTTAAGTATAATAATCTTTGGAGGGATTTACCAGCTCAGGAAGCCAAATGATTGACACCCTGTCTCAAGGCATCGCCTACTAACACAACCCAGAAAGAGGTACATCCTTTTCCTGAAATGCCATTGGCATTGCTGTTTACTTTTGATCGCTGTTAACACCTAGATTTCTATCAGCCAGCTCTTGCCTAGCTGTATATTCCCTGTTTTGTATTAGTGCACGTGATTGCTCCTTTCTAATATCAGTACTTTGCCTGGTCTCTGTTGGATTTCATCTTCTGAATTTTGAACACACTGAACTTTGTCAAGATCATTTTGAATTCTGATGCTGTCTGGCAAAACGGTTTTTATCCCTAGAGTAGTATGAATGCAGTTCCTCTGCAATTGTGTAAATCACTGTTGAATATTATAGTCCCAGATTTGGGCCTGCACTGAAGACGTCTTCCAAGTTTGGTGACTCCAGGTTTGATGACTGACAGTTGATAATGGCAGGAATGTTTTGGGGTTTTTTCCCACAGTTGTGTTTCTCTGTAGTAGTGGTTATATTCAGGTTACCTTTCCTAAAGTGGCAAAACCGCGGCAAAAACCGCAAAGGCAAAAAGCGCAGGGAGAGAGAGGGAGCCCCAGCCCCCCCTCCGCCCCCCAAGCCGGAGGAGTGAGCTCCTGACGAGCGGCAGTTCTGGCTCAGCGTGGGCGGGGACAGGAGGGACGGCGGCCAAATCCCCTCATACAACAGCAGCCCCCAGGGAGCGCGAGTGACCCGGAGCGCGGCGAACAGGGCGTGGCGCGTCAGAAGGGTGCGGTGCGGCAGTTTGCGCGGGCAGGGCATGCAGGGAAGGTGAGCGGGCGGGGCGCAGCCCCCCTCCTGGCTCTAGAGGCCAACTCAACCAACTCAACTAGTGGTCATCGCCCTCCCAGAAGACCAGCTAGCAATGGTTTCCACTCGGCCGAAAGCCATTGCCAGAAGGAATGTGGCGACCCAGACGGAGCCCTCACACAAGCATACAGCTGTCCAGGTCTCCGGCTGCAGGGAGTGCCTGAGCCTGTCCCTTGTACCGGAGGGCAGCAGAGACAACACCTGTGTGCRGTGTGACCAGGTGGATGATCTGCTCAGCCTGGTGGCAGAGCTGAGAGAGGAAGTGGAAAGGTTAAGGAGTATCAGGGAGTGCGAGAGGGAGATAGATTGGTGGAGCCACACCCTGCCATCCCTGCGGCAAAGGGAGCAGATGGAGGCTCCTCAAGAAGCAGAGGATCCCCTGCCCTCTTGCCGCCAGGCAGAAGGAGGGGACCTAAGAGACAGCAGGGAATGGAAACAGGTCCCTACCCGGGGAGCCAGGCGAACCCCYRCCCRGCCTCCCTCACCTTCCCAGTTGCCCTTATGCAACAGGTATGGGGCTCTGGAACTCRAGGGCCAGGCAAATGAAGGTGTAGGTGAAGGTCCATCCAAGGGGTTGCCTAGGGTGAGGCAGCCAGCCCCACGCATCATGACTGCCTCTGCTAAGAAAAAAAGGAGGGTAATTGTCATAGGCAATTCCCTTCTGAGGGGAACAGAGGGCCCAATATGCCRACCGGACCCATCCCACAGGGAAGTCTGCTGCCTCCCTGGGGCCCGGGTTAGAGACATTACTAGGAAACTCCCTGGTCTGGTGTGGCCCTCTGATTACTACCCGCTATTGGTTATACAGGCTGGCAGCAACGAGGTTGCAGAGAGAAGCCCAGAAGCGATCAAAAGGGACTTCAGGGCACTGGGGCGATTGGTTGAAGGATCAGGAGCACAAGTAGAGTTTTCCTCAATCCCTTCAGTGGCAGGGAAGAACACTGACAGGGACAGGAAAACACGCCTGATCAACACGTGGCTCAGGGGCTGGTGCCAYCGGCAGAATTTTGGCTTTTTTGATCATGGGGAGGTTTACACGGCACCGGGCCTGCTGGTGACAGATGGAGGTCAGCTGTCTCGCAGGGGGAAAAGGATTCTCGCTCATGAGTTGGCAGGACTCATCGAGAGGGCTTTAAACTAGGTTCGCAGGGGAAAGGGGATAAAACCAGGCTCACTAGAGACGAGCCTCGGGGTGGCATGCCAATGTTGGGGGCGAAATCGATAGCCCAGCTCAAGTGCATCTACACCAATGCATGCAGCATGGGCAGCAAACAGGAGGAGCTGGAAGCCATTGTGCAGTGGGATAGCTATGACTTTGTCACCATCACAGAAACATGGTGGGGTGACTCTCACGATTGGAGTGCCGCAATGGATGGCTATAAGCTCTTCAGAAGGGACAGGCGAGGAAGGAGAGGCGGTGGGG
>JAYKAV010000052.1:213670-232430 GCA_035582835.1 Phoebastria nigripes | reverse complement strand
GATAAAGTGAAGAGACATCATCAACACAAATAATTAATGATTACCAATTAGAACGAATACTGAAAGAGCCTATGGCCTAGACTAATAGAAATGAGAAGAAATCTCATTTATGTAGAAACGTGTAGTTTTGTGCTTGGGAACAAATAACAACACTATGTGCTAGACCCTCAACAGTTTGACATGACAGAAGAGGAAACCAAAATATACTCATCAAATTCACACTTTTTATGAACTGCTGACATGAGGTAGTTATGAGAAAAACAAATATAAGCCTAAGCTGCCATTAAGAGGTGTGTTTTCAGTAGAGGTATGAAAATATTTTTGCTGTGTAAGATCTCAGTGAGATTTCATCTGGAATATTGTATAAAATTATGAGTTGAGTCTGAAAAAGATGTGAAGATGGGCTCCTGGAATGACTAAGAAAGAGATTCTCTACACAAGAGAAAGCTTACAGAACATGGCTATTCTAGCCCAATAAAATGAAAGCTGAAACGGGATAAGATTGCTCTCTACAAATGTATCACTGTGGGAACGGATTATTGGATAAAAAGGCAAGTGCTGGCAGAGGAACAAAGGTGTATATTGGTAAATGCATTTAGACTGCAAATTAAAGGACAATTAAAAGAAGGTTAGAAGCAGCAAAGTACAACTGTGTTAAAAATGGAACACAATCATTTTACAAAGGGACTTCTGTGACCCAGTGCCTGTGATAGCTGGGCACCAGAACCATGAGCCCATTAGGCTCCCTTTAATCCTAAGTTCGTAACTGGGCTACCTGTCTTACAACTTTTTTCAGCCAGTCTGCTGTTCCTAATTGAGCAACAACTTTCACACCTTTAATATCTGGTTCCTTGCAACAAGTCTATACTGTACAGCATTTGTTCTTTACTGAGCTGTTTTATTTTAGTCGTATGATCCAGATAGCCACATTTCTTAAATGGTATGATGACCTAAGCCTCACACGATCAAGTTGTAACTAAGCCTCCATCCTTCCTCTTAAAGGATCAGTTCACCCTACAGCACTCCTCACAGATATCAGCCATTCCTAGCAACTGTTCCTACCACCCACAGGTTTATCGGTATACTCAATGTACTAAAGGGCAATTAAATGTATTGATATGCCAAAATGCAATTACATCAGAAAATTTCAATAACAAAGAAGAGAGAAAATATCAAACACAAATATCACTAATATTGAGCTGACAGGACTCAGCACGGTAGCCAGTACAGTTAGGAGGTGCTTTAACCATTTTTTTCTAAATAAGGAGTACGAAATTAAGTTTCATACTTTGGATATCATGACAGGTATTTCTGCTGCTTCTAAGTGACGCAGCAAGAATGCAAAAGGAGAAATTATGTTTGTGCGTAGTCATGCAGCAAAAGGTAAGAATCAGCCGACAGGAACCTTATGAAGTTCGACAAAGGGAAATGCAAAGCCCTGCACCTGGGGAGGAATAACCCAATGCACCAGTAGAGACTGGGGACCAACCAGGTGGAAAGCAGCTTTGCAGAAAAGGCCCTGGGGATCTGGGTGGACAGCACATTGACCATGAGCCAGCAATGTGCCCTCATGGCAAAGAAGGCCAACAGCCTCCTGGACTGCATCAGGAAGAGCATTGCCGGCAGGTCGAGGGAGTTGATCCTTCCCCTCTACGCAGCACTGGTGAGATTTCTGGGGTCCCAGTACAAGAGAGACAGGGACATGAGTGAGTCCAGCAAAGGGCCATGAAGGTGATCAAGTGACTGGAGCATCTGTCGTGCAAGGACAGGCTGAGAGAGCTGGGACTGTTCAGCCTGGAGAAGAGAAGGCTCAGGGGGATCTTATCGGTGTGTATAAGTACCTGGTCGGGGGAGTGAAGACGACGGAGGCAGACTCTTCTCAGTGGTGTCCTCAGTGATAGGACAAGAGGCTACAAACAGAAATACAGGAAATTCCATTTAAACAAAAGAAAAAAACTTTTTTTTAATTGTGAAGGTGGTCAAAGACTAGCACAGGTTGCCCAGAGAGGGTGTAGAGTCTCTGTCCTTGGATACTCAAAACCCAACTGGACACGGCCCTCATGAACCTGCTCTAGGTGGCCCTGCTTTGAGCAGGGGGGGTGGACTAGACAACCTCCAGAGGTCCCTTCCATTCTGTGATTTGGTGATTCAGTAACCTTTACTGAATATGCATTGTAATCCTAATAGTTGCTACCGAAAACCAAAGAATTAGCACATTAGCATGGAAAACATACAGAAGGTAGCAGAACGCATTCAATTGCAAACGATATATTCATTACCCATCCAGTTTGTACACCGATACCTAGTATGTGTTAAATATATTCAGGATTAAATTTAAAAAACACCCAGAACACTAAATAAGTGTGCTCAATCAGTTAATTCATTAGTAAAAGACAAAAGCAGCACTTGACCAAAAACTGTATTACTTCTTTGGAGAGTAAAATTGTACGTTTCCTCTCATGAGGTGTTTGCTCTGTTTTGAATCCAAAGATATCTTTAAATATTCTAACTAGCTTTAATACACAGATGAAAGTAAGTTCCTGGACTTTTCCTAAACTGGTTTAAATAGTTTTGGTCAGACCCTTATCTTTGAACCATAGTACCTCAAATTAGAAAACAAATAGTTTTAACTGTGTTAGTTACTGCTCATACAAAGCCCCTGTTTTGAGCTCCTGTAGAACTGTATCTTCCATATCACATCACGTACAGAAGTAAGTTTGCAAATTCCAGCCTATATTACTGTGACTGGAATGCACTGTAGCTGGAGGATAAGAGCTGTTAATGCTCATAACATCATAAATACACCCTTTATAAACACCTTCTATAGGTATGGCTGTTAACTCCTATCAGCGTGAGCACAAATGAAATATTATGAGTGTAAGTTTGCTGAACAGAAACTGCCTGTGCACATACTTCTGGCAGCACAGAAAGTAAATTTGTTGTTGACTAATCCTTTCATTAAATCGTTGCATTTACCAAGAAATAGAAGTGAGCATCCATACAGCCCTCACAAGTAGCTAGCTTGTGGTAAACACATGCCTTAGTTTATGCAAAACCCCCCACTCTTCACAATATGTCCACAGCCTACTGAAATAAAGATACGTGACTATTGTTTGCATAAAACCAGTTCTGTTTCTGAAGTATATAGTGACGAAGTTATGCCCAGAGAAACAAAGTTTCTGTATGAACACTGTTTTCCTGTAGCATGGCTGCCGTTTCTAGTGATACTTCATGTTTTTGGTCTAGCACTTGTCCTCTCTCACTTCTGCCAGTGGCACCTTTTTCAGTTTCCAAAGCAGGGAGACTGAGGAACCCAGTCCAGGCAGTGGATGCAAAATTAAAGATTTCTATGAGCTGCTCAATAAAAGGCACAAAGTTTTTTACAACTGTTGGCCTTGCTTAAAATTGGAGAGACGCAATGAAGTAATCGCTGGAAGATTCTTGCGAATGAAATAACTTGCTTAGAAACATGGAACGATTTAAAGAACAATTCAAAGACATTAACTGGATCTCTCTTTTTTTTTTTTTTTTTTGGTCTTGTTTTCTGATTGTGAATATGTAGGCGTTTGTTTCGTACTCTCACAGCTGACAAACCAAGATGTGGCCTTGCAGGCACTTGTAGTTATTCACCTATAGATTTCTATACCCTGGTGTCACACTACCTCTTTGTGTTGGGTAACAGAGTTTCAAATACTGGTTTTTTTTTAATATTAGCTAATGCAAGTCTATGTTGGGTTTTTTTTATAATTTATCCAGTGTTCCCAGACTAGAGCACATTTGTGTTGATATCTTGTCAGTTTTTCCTGTGTTGAAAAATTCACAACGCTACCTTGAATAACCAGTTTGGTTGGTTCTTTGAGAAGCGATCGTATGTTACGACATTACAATGCAAATGCATTGTGATGCTATGTCACTATGATGTTTTCCTGCCGATAAATAATTTAGGACGTATAAATTAATTGTGACTTTGAAAGAGTAATCTGGAAAAAAATCAGATGGTTCTGTCTCACAGTACACCCACAATTTCTGAGGCTCTTGAGGTCCTGAAGAAGTTTCACAGCGTTGTGAACTCATGCTGTATCATTGCAATACTCTGCTTTCTCGAGGCATTTTGTCCTAGTGCAGTGTAAGACCGATTCATACAGGTAATAGTACATTGCAACGTGTTGATATTTTGAGTTCACTGAACAGAACTGTATACTGCACCAATGATCAACACAAACCGACAACAGTGTGCTCTGAATACTCTGTATTTATTTTATGTTCTGATGGCGTCTGAAATAACTTTGTGATACTCTGCTCTGCTGTGTTGCCATTAAGTCGGCTTGTGGTAATGCACATATTTGATGTATGGTGATGGCACGGTGATCTTGTCGTCAGAGGGATGGAGGTCATAGAACCCACAAAAATGAAGAAAATCTGTGACTTTCATGCTGTACTTTGCCACTCGGTTAGAGACCACACTGATTAGGTATTTTCAGCCTACAGAATACATGCTTGATAACTTTTACATGTTTTTTTCTGGTTTTCCCCTATTCTGCCAAGAAATTTGGTTTGAAATTCTGATACCAAAATTGCTTAATTATTGTTATAAACAACAATTTATATTGAGTGCATCAGTTAATGCAGTGTCACTGCATTATAACTTATCATTATTGACCTATGACAGTCATCAGATGATAGGGTATTTATTAGAGACAAGGTTTAAAGCCCCACCATTTTTCAGCTGTTTTCAAAAATGAGACTGGACAAAATACACTGCTGTGCCCACATTGAAGTATTACTGGTATCTTCCCCATTCCTTCCATTTGGTGTCACAGACACATTTTACGAAGTGACTTCGGAAAAATGCACCCAAATTTAACTTCTGTGATAATTTGAGAAACTTTAATTTGCATATACCTAACAGAGATTTTTTAAAAATAAATTTTCTGAAGAGTTCATGTGCACTGACTGCAATTCTGCATCTGCATCTCTCTGCTGCAGTGGACTCTTCAATATTGGGGAATCTGAAATGAGAGAGCTTCATCCCTATAGTCAGTAAGGCTGCCTACCATATGTCAGGATTTCACTAGAACAAAAAAGGAAACACTGGTGACATAACAGCGTACAAGAAAGTAGTAAAACCTTTCAGCAGGGAAGTGGGAGATCTGGACTCAAATCTTGGCACTGCCTGAGTTGGTTTTCCTATATAGCAGATGGTCAGATAATGCTTCAGCTTTAATGAGCAGGTATTTTTCCGAGGAATAGTGTCTTTGAAAAACTGTCCCACTAACAGTTATGATAAAGAGTTGAGAGTTATGTGATTCTAAGTACTCTGTCATGAAGTACTTATGTACTTGGTTTAACTAGTATGGAGTAGATAAATCATGAGAGTCATCTAACAATAAGGATAAAATCATTATTGAATCGCTGTGGATTATGTGAGCACAACTCCCATTCTTATGGCCTGGATCAGGCAGAAGCCTGAAAAAGTTCTGAAAAAGTAACATGCAACTGCATAATCAAAGACTGTTTACAACAATTCTCATATAATACTTTATATGCATTTTAATCTGAATTAATGTGTGTTGTGCAAGCTTATATAGGGTGTTTCCTAAGTTTTGAATGGTTGATTTTTTTTTTTAATCTGATGCATGTCTATCTGCGCAATATTTAGTTATGAAACAAATGGCATATGGTGACAGGGCATGGCATAATGGCATGTTGCTTTGCAGCCTAGCAGTATTTGGTAACAAACAGTGAGGTAAGCGGAGTGCAGTGATTTCTGTAGCACAGATACAATGTGTATCAATAATAGGTTGATAATATTGACATTGTGCATATAATGTTGCACAAGGTCCTCAGGCATTTGGCTTGTAGGTGCAAGCTGCTAAAAATGTCTCCAGTGTTGCTGCTGTTGAAATGCCAGCTTAGTGGGAATGGTCCACCTCCGCCCCTGCTGTTCTCTAACTCCCCTAACAACTGGGTTCGCTTTTATGGAGGCTGTGGTAGCTTTCTAAAGCCTCAGTTGGTTTTGGACCTTTGGCTGATTTCAACCAAAATTGACTTAGCATCTCAATATTCAAAGTTTTAGAAGTTTAACAGAAACAAGTGAAATCACTGTAGCAAGTGATGAGTTGTTGGGTATCTCAGGTCTCAGATGTACAAAGCAGCCATATACATACACGCACACGACAGTGTGATGGGCCCGTGTTTTGCTCATGGGTGGCGCGAAGCGCGGCAGAGCCTCGAGCAGGCAGGGCGGCCTCCTCCGGCGGTGGCCCGCGATGGAGCAGGTCCTCCGGATGGGCCGGAGGTGGCGCGGCACAGGCCCGGGGACAGCGGGGCACCAGTTTCATAGCGCCGCGGGGATGGAGGCCGCCGCCATAGGGACAATTTGGCGCCTACCAGGCCGCCCCCACAGCGGCGAGGCTGCCCCTGAGGTGCCAGGGCCGCGGGCTAGGCAGCATGGCGGCGGCGGCCGTTGGCAGGGGGCGCGCGGGCGTCCCCAGCCGCCGCGGAGATGAGCGAGGGGGACGCGCGCGGATTTGAGGCGGAGGCGCAAATCTCAGCCGCTCCCCCCCCCACGCCTCCCCGCCCCTCGAGGCCCCCGCACGCGCCCAGCCGCCCCACCCGCTGAGCGGCGGCACTGGCTGGGGCTCCTGGAATCCGCCAACCCCCGACGTCCTCGTGTCTCCGAGCGGCGGAGCGAGGAGCCAATAGGCAGGCGGGTATTGTGTGCGCAACGGCCAACGGGAGCGGCTCTTTTAGGACCGCTGTCCAAGCCCCTCAGAGCGGTGGGGAACGGAACGGAGCAGGCAGCGAGGCTCAGTGGGAGACGCCGCCCGGTAGCAGGTAGCGGCTGCCCGAGCTGCGGCGGGAAGTCGGGGACGAGCCTGCGCGACTGGGGGTTGCGGGCTGAGCTGCTCCATCCTCTTCTGCGGCCCGTGAGCGGGGTGCGGAGGGAGCCGGCCGTTGTCGCGCGTTTCCGGGAGGCTGCTGGGGAGGGAGGGAGGGCGGCGGGAGCCGCGGGGGGAGGGAGGCGGGCGGGCGGGCGCGCGCAGGGGACGGGGAGCTTTGAGGTGCGTCGGGGTGGCGGGCAGGTGGCCAGGCCGGAGGCGCTTTACAGGCGGAGGAGCTCGGTTGGCGGGATCGATGCTTAGAAAAGGGGGGAACCCCAGACGCTTTTCCGGGCGGCTGCCTCTGCACTGCCGGGCTGCGCTCTCGCGTGGGTGAGGCCGAAAGCCGCGGAGTCCACGGCGGCCCGCTCCACCTGCCACCGGAGGCTACCACCCATCTCCCCGCGCTCTTCCTCGCCCGCCCGCCTCTCCGTCTGCTCTGCTCTCCTGTCGCTGGATGGGCCTCTTGCGAGCAGCGGCGCGCCGGCTCTTCCTGCGAAGTAGCTCCGGCTTCCCCCAGCTCCGGCCGTACTGCCACAATAGTTCCCCTTTCTCAGAGCCCGTGTAGTTGCGGCTAGTGCAAAGAATAGTTTTACGGGAAAAGGCCATAAGTTTCTCTCCCGCTTAGAAGAATGTATGGGAAAGAGAACCGAAATGGTCCGCTTCTTCAAACAGAAGTCCCAGTTCAAGGGGTCCCGTGATAGCTCTTAGTGTGTGCAGCAGCTCCTGAGTCTGGGTAGAGGCTTGGTATCCTTGTGGAGCAGGAGCCGCGTGGGTCTACTGAAAGACTTTCTTGGGTGAAGTTTAAAGTGTGGCTAATTGCAGAGATATACTGATTGGTAGCAAACTTGTAATTAAAACCAGCTTGAATCCCATGGAAATAGAAACCTTTAATTTCATTTAACCTACTTCACAGCTTTAGCAACTGAAAGTTTTTGATATTTTAATAACTGTTTCAATAATAATTAAACCAGAAGTGGAACATGTACATCACAGATAGTAAGACTCCTACATCTGTACTGTAGCAGGCTAGAATTTCTTGACCCACAACTTCCCCAATTTGTGTATCATGTCTGTGTTTCATGACTGAGATACATAATCTCCAAATTGCTGAAATAATGGTATTAGGTATATATTTCTAGGATCTCTACTCTTCAGCTCTTCTACCCTGTCTTTGTGCCCTCCCCTCAAATATAGATGGTTTAAAAATCAGCCCTTTTCCCACCCAAAACCTCCCACAACTGGATATGAAAGATTGACTTTGCAGGTTTGTGGTTTCTTTTTTTCTCCTARCTGCTGACAAACTATAAAGTAATATGCAAATCTAGATCTGTAACTTCATACTGCACGTACTTAGTCTTTATTTATTTAGCTTATGCTGGACTGCAGGTTTAATGAAGCTTTACTAGAGACAATAACTTTAACAGTAAAAGCACAGTAGGGCAATTGTTCTCCATTAAGTGTGACTGTCTAATGTAGAGGTATGTTTTGGACATGATAAATATTTTTTCCTTCCTATAGTTACAAAAAAACCAACCTGTGGACATCTTAATCATCCTAAGCAGCTGATACTTGTCAATAAAAAGTTAACATTGAAGCAAAACTGTAACTTTTATAATAGCAAAGGATTTCTCCTCCTTTGGTATTCAGTGTTCCTCAGACTTTGAAAATGTACAGGATATCCACTAGCCAGATGAGAGCAGAGAGCATCACTAAGTGTCAGTTTCATAGTGCAACTCCTGACAGTATGCCATGATTCTGCTTAAGAGAGTAATTTTTGAAAGCTGGAGTAATAGATGTCTTGAAATACCTGTACTAACCTTTCTCCTGCAAATGGAGAATCAGTCCATCCATAGAACCTCTTAGCTCCTGAGAGGCCAAACTTAATCTCCTCCTGGCTACTATAAAGCGAAGGGTCCTTTGTCATCTTCCTATTTCTGGGTTCTAGCTCTTGTAGGAAGTCAGTTCCTCACAAGCACCGTGCTTCCAGTGCTTGGAAGGGAGGTATATCAAACTAAAATGTTTATACAGCCATTTGGAAAGTTTAAGCAAGTGCTAGAAAACATACTAGATGTTGTTGAAGACATGGCTGTATCACTGCAGTGATTTTGGGTTTGGTTAGCTTCTCCAGCTGCAAATTGTGTGTGTGTCTTTTGTGTGCCTGTTTAGGTTTTTTGTCACAAAATATTCGGTGTTTGAGGAGGGTCTGTGTTCAGTGCAGTATGCCTGTTACTTGTCTGCAGGAAGCAGAGCTGCTGAGTAACTTAAAGCAAACAAACAAAAACTTCYGAAAAGGAACCAATATCATCAAAACGGTTAGTTTGGTACTTTGTCTGTAAGTGGAGGACTTACCTCATGTAATCCTTTAATGGCTGGGCATGGTTAGTACCTTCATGTACATCCATAGTGTTTCTCCCAGTTGCTAATTCTGAGCCTTGCAGTAATACAGTCCTCCAGCTATGCTTTCTTTAGCCTCAACACTTTTAAAGTTTGGGAGTTGCAAACAGTCCTAACAAATACTGTCTCTCTGAATAGACTAGGTATTCCTATTTGCTTTTTTCTTCCGAGTGTCTCCAACCCAGGGTTTATAGTGAGGCCCTTTTTATAAAACTGTTCTTCTTTGCCTTTGTTAAGCTTTTTCCAAACTTTCTCAAAGAATGCATGACTCCATTGATGTACCCTGTTACTTTCTTCCTTTGGGTGGGGTTAGAAAGTCTCTGCTTAGTGGATCTTGCTAAGCTGCCATTTGGTGTTGGTAGCTATATGTTCACTACATCCATACCAACCTTTCCATGTCATTGTTCAGCTTGATGTTTGTAAATTTGTAGGGCTTCTTGTGCAATAGGCATAATTGATAGATCCAAATAATACATCCATTAGTGTAAACAGGACTTAAGATTGGAGCCCTTAGCATCTATATCATCAGTATCAGCTACAGGAGTGGAGTAAATACCTCTGTTCTTCTGAGAAGGAAGAGAGAGGCTTCATGCATCCTGTTTAATTGGCATTCACTTTATGTGTCCTGTTTGTAGGACAGGTAGGCAATCTATTTAGTAGAACTTGCTTCAACTATGTGTTTAAGCTGTTTTTAAAGATAAGTTGTGAAAATGGGCTTTTAATTTTTTGACAGGGTTTTGTTCTACATGTATTGGAAAAAAGGAAAGGTAAACTTGTGTGTGGTTTTTTTTTTTTAAAGAAGGTGATTAGTCTTCAAATACAACTTGATAGAGCAGTTGTCAGATAAATGAGTTATTTTAGGTTTCAGAAGAATTATTAGGAATTTCTGCAGGAACATTATGGGAGAGGAGATTTCTTTATTGATTTGCATTGGAAAGCCATTGAATTGCACCATATTAAGATTTTATATTGTTTGACTTCAGTTTTGTGTGAAGAATTTTGAAGTGGCATGAAGAATTTTGAAAAGGCTCACCTAAACATTAAGGAATTAAGTTCTTGGTTACAGTTATGGAGGACTTTAGTGTAATTTTAATGAAGAGTTCTAAAATCTTGACTCTTTTTACAGCTGTTCAACAATCAGCTCATCAGCTGTGAGTATGCTTACTATGGATGTTCTTTACTACAAAGGCGCTAGAAGTCAGGATTTGGTGAAACATGATCAAGGGCATTTGAGGATTTTCTTACAGAAGTATAGTTAGTGAATTAGTACTAAACATTCACATGTATCTGTCAAATAATGCATTATGGTTCCTGCCCCCNCCTCGCAAATCTTTCTTAAACTGCCTGAAACTCTTCAGTTGAGAGGAGCTGAGGGGATCAGCAAGGTTGATCATTTTGGATTTTTTGTTCAATTGTAAAAGGTATGGAAAAGTATGGAAGGAGTCTGGAAGTGTTGATTTCTAGGATTTCAAATTCATTGTGTAATGTCTGCTGTAAAGTGTGACTCCTGGGTTTTTTGTTCTTGATGAAGTATTCTGATTGTAAATGCTTTATTAATAAATCTAATCATACATGCCAAGCCAATTCTAGTAAAAGACTAGCTCAGAAGGCTTATCTTGTCCTTCTGATGTTTTGAACAGAATGTAATTGCAGGTACGTAATTTTTAGGTAGTTGTCTTTGTCCTGTCAGATCAATATGAGGAATGTGAATCTGGGTTTTAATTACCTAGATTTGTCTCTTACATGTGAAACTAGACAAATGGATGAGCCACTTGAGTGTTGTTTGTTTCCCCTCCTGCCCCCTTCCCTCTACTTGGTTTTTGGCTTTCCAAAATACTCTGATGAACCGTAAACCGCCCCCCCCCTCCCTTTCCAGCAAAATGACAGTATCACAGTAACAACTGGAGTAATAATCCTGCTGCTGCTAAGGCTTTTCCTAGTGATAACCTGGACTGGATATCAACATACGAGTATGAAGGCTAAATTGATGCCTTTGGCTTATTTTCTTAATGCAATGAATAAGAATTGAGTGATCTTGTAGCTTCAGCAGTTTATGTAGTAGTCAACTGTGAGTGTTAGTCTGTTCATTATGTTGTAGGTAGGTTTTTCAGACAGGTTTTGTTCTTTAAAGGTTAACTCAAGAGCCATGATTTATGCAACTACCTGATAAACCGTGAGGCTTTATCTTGTAATCCTTCTGTAACCAAAAGCACAAGTGAGATTTCTAATGCGGATTTCTAATTAACTTAGATAAAATGATTTGGAACTATGATCCTGTTCAGCAAATCTTCAATCTGCTTGCCTCTTGTTTTCCTAAAACTTGTTTGAAAGCTCTCTGGATACAAGTTAGCAGGGCCTGTTGCGACAGGACAAGGGGGAATGGTTTTAAACTAAAAGGGGGTAGATTTAGACTAGATATAAGGAAGAAATTTTTTACAGTGGGGGTGGTGAAACACTGGCACAGGTTGCCCAGAGAGGTGGTAGATGCCCCATCCCTGGAAACATTCAAGGTCAGGTTGGACGGGGCTCTGAGTAACCTGATCTAGTTGAAGATGTCCCTGCTCATTGCAGGGAGGTTGGACTAGGTGTCCTTTAAAGGTCCCTTCCAACCCAAACTATTCTATGATTCTGTGATTCTAAGTGTTAAAACATGTTTCCACGTGAACTGGAGATGGAGTATAGTAAGTGTTCTTATGTGGTATGTGCTTTACTGTAATAGCTTAATTTCTGGACTGGTCTATGTCTTCTGTTTAACTTGGAGAAGTAAGGTTAATTATACCAAAAGAGATTTTTTTTTTTTCCTTCAACATGCACTTGAAGACTAAGCTCAAACAGTAAACAATTCAGAAAAAACATCAAATTATAACCTAATTATAAAGGGATAGTAAAGGAGAAGAATTTTTTTTTTTTTTTTTAAATAAGTCTACTTTATTTGTGGACATAAGGCTATACACTTAGTTATGTAAACTTTGACCTAACTATATTAGTTACTCTAACTGGTATTGTGTTTCAATAGAGAAATGGTTTAAAGTAGACAAATCTCTTCATTGGTAGTAGGTTAGTCTCTTTGAACACCTTCGAGATTGAAGAATATAACTAGTTTGAAATGTCTATTGTTGTGTTTCAGAAATTCTCTAATATAGCGAGCGTCAGCCACAGGTTTGCCATATTCCACATACAGCTTTGGGTCTCCTGGTGGCATTTATACTGCAGTTGTGATGACTTAGGTATAATCTTTTTTATTTTTTTATATATCTATGTGTGTATATATATAAAAAAATAAAATATATATTATATATACCTGATTGATTTAGTTTTGTTGCATTTCACTTGTTTGTGGAGATCATCAATAAAGGCATGTTTGGTATACATGAGAGAACTTAGTATTACCCTGAATTCACTCCGGCTACTTGTCTGGAAAGTGTGTAGTGAGACACTTAGCACCTGGCATATTACCAGGCATGAGGCAAAGACTGGCTAGCTAATATTAAATTAGTGGACCCATTTTGATAGTTCTTCAAAACTTAGTTGTTCTAATTAGCTTCCAAACCTGGCAGTGTGTTTTCCAGCTCATGGAGATGTGTTAAATTTTCTTGGCAGCTTTATCCTGCAAGGGACTGTGGCTTACAGCTAGTAAAGAAAATGACCTTGCAGAGAGTAGATAAGAATGTTGATCAAGTCTAAAACATGGATAAGCTTATCATTCTGCTAGCTGTGGGAAGAATCCCAAATCTTCCACATGATTGTGAAGTTTGGAATAGGTATGCTTTAAGGTTAGCTTACACCAAAAGCAGTTTACAACAGGAAATACTCCGTTCCATCACTTCAGTCTCTACTCATCTTCTGAAACAGTATCTTTCACAGATAAGGTTTCTCAATGGATATAACCTTGGACCGTGAAGACAAACAAACTATCATGCTTTGGTGATACACTGGATAGGTATTGTCCAAATAGGGCAGATCATTGACCCTTGTGGTTGTTGAAAATGTGGACATTCTACTGATAGCATTCATTGATTTACTTTTGTGGAAACAAAGCACCAAATGAAATGAGGCATGATATCATGATATGATATGACCCAGGCTTGTGTTTCTGGCAGTAACCTTGTTTAGATGAGTTAAATATTACTTCCTTTGTTGCCTGAATCTCTCCAATCTCACCAGTTCTTAGATTTTTTTTTTTTTTTTTTTTTTTTTAACTTGCTGTAGTGTCCTTGCAATGTGGCAATTGAAGCTCTATATGAGGGACTTCTGTAATGATTTTTGTCTGGGGTAGATGCATGCGTGTGTAGTTTTTAAAAAAAAAAAAAAAAAAAATACTTGGTGCATTCAGATTTGGTGTCTAGATGGACTTCATCTCCTGAACTGTTTCTTCTACCTTACTTTTAGACCTCTTTTCTGTTGTACTGCTGCTAGTACTGCAGCTAGGTTCAAGCTGTCGGAGGGAAAGGGGGAAATTAGTTTGTCAGGTTGTATTTTTGCAGAACTTTGTGACTTGTTGCTGATGCTTGAGAGGTTGGGAAATACATGTTTTCTATTTCCTGAGTGATAATCTCAATATGATTGAATTTGGAGGGAGCACATTGTTGACCTAATGTTTGTCATTGATAAACTAGAAAACAGACGTTTTGATCTCTAACAAGGACATATATGCGCACACTTTCCAGTTGCTGGATTTAGCATTTAAATATTCAGTGGAACTGCAGCAGGCTTTCCTGGCACTTGGAAAGTAAATCTTTAAGCATCTTTATCTGTGTTTGGACAAATCTGAGAATTGATCTTTTTCCTGTTAAAAACAGAATTGTCCTTGTTTTGAGAGTCATAGAGACCTCTGTTTGAAGCAATGAGTTAAATATTGCTGCAGTAGCTCTGAAGGCAAACAGAGCTGCTGTTGTTTGCTCCATAATAGCATTTGCTCAGCCTTGGACACTAGAATTTTTTTTACAAGATGGGGAATGTTGGCTAGGATCCTGGAGTGTGGGGTTTTACTGAAGTGCTTAGGAGCTCTTGATTTATCAAAGTACAGCACCCTTCAAATAAGTAGTATCTTTGAAGTGTCACCATTGGTTTAGCCCTGAACCTGTGAATTCAGAAGTATCCTAGCATCAGTTTCTCTGTAGCAGCTTAACAGAAGCTTCCTCTACCAAAGGCTGTTTATCCCTACAAGTCATCTGGTAATTTTGATCATCCCTGTTCTAGAGCAAGAATCCTTCTCAGAACTCTTACTAATCCTTTCAACTGTCAGATTTCTTTTTTTGTGACTGTTATTAGCTCAGAAAAGTAGCTACAATACAGGGATTTGGATATTCCAAAGTGTGCATTAGCCAATTTTGTGTTTGATAGGAGTTACCTGTCTGCATGTTTGAAGAGGTAGCTGTTAACAAGATATTGGACAACTGGTGAAAATATGTATTGCTGGTTAATAGCTATAATTCAGCTATTGTAAACAAGAAGAAGTTGCACTCTAAAACTAGATAAAACAATTGCTGACACTTCAATATCAACCTTAAAATGCTAAATTTGATTTTGCTAGGTTGTCTTGCAAGGTAGGTACCTTCTCTGGACCTACTCCAGCCTGTTACGTATTAGAGGTCAAACTAAATTTCCACTGGGAACTACCTCTATTTCTTAACTGTTGTTGTTGTGTGGTGTTTCTTTTGTTTTTGTTTTTGTTTTTTTTTTTTTTTTTTAAAAAAAACACAATTATGAAATTTTTTATGGAACAAGCTACTTTTCGTTATTTCAAAACAAAGTTAAGATTTCTTATCCAGCTCCTTTGTTATCCCAAAAGCTTTAATAGAGACGGAAACGTCAGATACTAGATCTCCACCATAACAGTAGCTCTAATGATGGAGCAAGATTTTTGTTAGCAGTTCAGTCACTTCAGTCTTCTGTTCTTTTAGATATCCTGGTTCTTTGCAATGCAACTCTTGAGGCCTGTCCCTCTTCATCTATTTGTTCCAGAGTATTTTCTTTGGATATCCCGTATTTTGAGAGTTGCCTCCATGCAACTAATACAAAAGCTCAGTAGTTTCCTCAGCCTTCTGTTTTACGAGATTGAAGCAGAGTATATTTTTCTCTGCAGTGTGCTTATCCTGTAAATAATTCTTTGGTACTTTAACAGACCCACTAATTCTCCGATTCCTTTTGATTCCTGCTTCCAGTTCACCTTTACTTGGGGTTTAGTTGTTTAAGTGTATTTTATTATTACATTAATAGAACACTATGAAAAGCAGGGTTAACTAACCAAAAGTAAGAATTACATCAAAATTAGAGTTGTACCAGGACAGAAGTTGTTACAGTAAATTTTTAATAACGGTTGGAAAAAACACTTTTCCCACCAACCATGTACTCAATAACTGAACAGTTTATTGAAACTATTGGAAAATAAAAGAAACACATTTAAGTAAAAGAGTAAAAAGATTGAAAGTTTACACAAATTAACAGCAACTGAAAACATGATTGGAAGGTAAGCCATTCTGTTAATTTAATGATAGCAGCTGCTGTTGATTTCTTTACACCTGACATAAAAATTCATTTTACACAGCAAGTAGGAACAGACCGAGAGGAAAAAAAAGAATGCTGTTAATACCTGCAGAAGCAAAACTGGTTTTTCACAAATAAAAACTTTTAATCATTATTCATATGAAGATGGTCTTAAAAAACATGACGCAGGAATACACTGGTGCTATTGTCACATAGGTGCAGGGTCACACTACCAACTCTGCCCCTATTTGTTTGTAACATCAGAAACAGATAACACAATTTAAAAATAAGTAACTTCTGATATTTGAGGGGTATAAGGTTGCAGAAAGATGATTAGAAAATGGGAACGATAATGAATGAATTTTTTGCAAAATCCAAAAGTGAGCAGTTGGGATGGCTGATGAGTACATGAGGAGGAAGGCAAAATGAACCAGCACAACAGTAACTGCATGGTCTCATCAAAAGCAAATTTGGGATGAACAACTGGAGTTAGGATGCATGTAAACAATGGATATGAATACGTGTTGGGGGAAAAATAGTGGATGATCGGAACAACGGTTAATATACTTTCTTGGTAATAATCAAAGAGTCTGCACTGTTATTAAATACCTGTTTATCAGTATTTATAACATATTTTAGACTGCAGGATTTATAAAATCTTTGGGACCAGAAAGTGCTATAAAATTGCAAAATAATACAATTGTTAAGACACTTCATAATAAAATATGCCACATGCTATGTACAAAATGATCAGTTCATTAAAGCATTTTAAATATTACAAGTCACCACAATCAGGTTTCTAGGACACATTGCCCAATTGCTACTGAGGGATTCTGGAGTTCTGCAAACTCCATTCTTACCCTAACAGGAGAGGACGATTCCTCTGTACTTCGTTTCTGTGGCTCTGCCTCAACGTCTTGACGTTTGTTCTTCATTCTTTCCCGAAGATCTCCAGTGGGTCTTTCTGGCGACCTGTATAATACAGAAACATAATATAACCAGTTCTATGGGACTATTTTTAAAGGAATACAATCTGTCTTTTAATTACTTTTTTTTATTAGTATATACAGAAAGATCTAAACCTCCCACCCAGAAGTGAAGTGGATGAATAAAAAATATTCCGTTCTAATGGGCTTAAGCATTCTAAAAAACCCCAACTCTTTCAGAACATCAAGGAAGACTTGACTCTAAGAAGAAAAATTACTTGTATGTATTTAGGGCATGACTCAGTTACTGCTCCAGATCAGCTTCAGGTGATCCTATCCAGAACAAATCTTCTTTTTCTGACCATCATGCAAATGTGTTTCACAATCACTCCTACCAAGTCTTTCAAGATATCCTTAGCCTTCTCCATATTCTAAGCTGCACCGACTTTAATATATATATTATATATATTTTTATATATATATTAAAAAATACAATTAATGCAGAGTCAAACTACTGTAGACTAGCAATGATAGTCACACAGAAGCACAACTCTGAATACGGATGAAGTCTGCCAAGTGGAGATAACGTGACCTAGGTGCCCTCCTCCTATGACCTTGGCGAGACTGCCACACAAAAAAACACTGTTGCAATACCATGCACCAGAAATTCACTCTTGGAGGCCGCCTCCTTTCTTCATCTTGCAGTTACATAATTATTTCATTATTTAATTACAAAATATTGGATAAACTCTAGTAGCCATGCAACTTTAAGGTATAATTTCTGTAAAAGGTATTACTGTGATGTGGGAAGGGAGGGGGGAACATCCTACACCACCACAAGACATCTATATAATTTTGTCACCTCATAGTATGGATTCACAAGTTCATTTATACCTTATGGGTTTAAAGAGAACAACTTTTGCATTCAAACAAGTTCCCAAGCAAAGGGGATGTAGGACCTGCTTCAAATGATCTTTCAATTCAAGAAAACAGATTTTCTCTTCATGTAAGTCTGGCTTGATATTGAGTTTGGTACTTCTGTGATGGCTGTTAGCCATTAATTCCAGATTCTTCTGTGAAATGGTTGTATGAAAGTACTGGATCTGTACCTATCAGTTTACACTAAAGAATCACAGAGAGATACTGATGCTGCCTTAGTTGATTAGAAGAGTTATATATAATATTTGAATAATGAAATTTGCATTTGTTTTTCAGACTGAATTAGGGTTTCCATTTACAAAGTGTTGTTTCTCCCACCCTTCCTCTGTCACATAATACACAAAGGGTAAACTGTCTTTCACAGTTTATGTATACAAAAATCTAAATTAATACGATTTCATTTTCAACCTGTGCATATTTGAAAAACAGTAATTGGTTTCCACTTCCTCTTTTGCAATGTTAACTATACTTAATTTTTTAAACTGCATCATAAGGTTAAGTGTCTTAGGATCTAAGAAGAAAAAGACCAGTGACTGCTCTCATTTTCAAATGCATTTAATTCTTCATGAAGTTGTAAATACAGGTCAATCTAGATCAGAGGAAAGGTACAAAACATAGCGTGCTGCTTCTTTCAGCACTAAGAAGGATCAAGTAATATCCAGCATACAAATATAAACAAGTTATCTTCTTTGCATGCATGATTATATCATCTTTAAAGTGTCTGGCTTTAGCAAAGGTTATGATTCAAGGTATTTTTTTTTCCCTCCCCCCATCTTAGAAAGGTAATTCCTTTGCATTACCAAAAGTCTCTGAAGCATTCCAACCATCAGCTACCTCAACAAATAAACTGTCTTTCAACATTAAATTGGCAATTCAATGCCTTAATTTTTAATAATATTTCAGCTGTGCCACAAAGGGGTTGGATTTGTGAAACTGAAAATTAATTTAAAAGGCAAAAAGATTATCGATAATGTACTAGTAACATTGTTCCTCAAGAGGAGCAATTTCAGGAAAAAACCCAGTAGCCGAAGGAGAAAGCAAGAGAACTTACATTGAATGCAGCTTATGTACTTTCTAGAGAGACATCTGATATTTTAATACTTTTTTTTTTTTTTTTTTTAAAGTTATATG